>MJUT01011101.1:419593-448813 GCA_002080005.1 Gigantidas platifrons | reverse complement strand
ATTTTGAGACTCATTGACATTTATGTTTTTTATAGCAATGTTGATAACATACATTAAAGGGGGAACCCCTGCCCAAATTATTTTGGAGACGGGGACTGCAATGACGAGGGCTACATTTGTTATTTTTTATCAAGTTTTATTGACTGATGTTATTATGCCCAGGTGAGCTATACAGGCTCCTGGGAGCTTCTAGTTAGATATACTGAAGACATGCACCTCCTATTATGGGCAGTTTCCACTGAACTTCTTAATATACCTAAACATTTAAAACAGGTGTAAAAAATGCATACATTACTGGAATGTTTTGCGGGGTCAGGTCATTATTCCGACAGCTCATTGCTCCGACGGCCCATTATTACGACAGCCCATTTCTCCGACAACCCATTATTTTGTCAAAAATGGTAAAAAATAGTATAATTATCTTAAAACCTGTTGTTTTTCTTCTATACCTAACAGAAGACTGACATTAATCTTTATACTCAATGGGTGGATTGTTTCTGTATCAAACTAAAGGCTAAATATGGGGTCAAAGTCAAATGTCATGGTGCTAGCAGATTCCTTACATCATGACGACATGAGAAATCTCACTACCAATTTCGGATGGTCTAACACTTCTACATTTTGGATTTAATCATGAAAAGTTTACACCCCCATCGTTACGTGAGACGACACACAAATTATTGGAGGGAGGGGGGGGGGATTTTTTTTATATTACTTGCCCCGATTTTTACCCCAAAAAAAATATCCGGACGAAAATCCCAGTCCCCGCCCCCTAGCCTTCTCCCATCCAAAAAATATCAAATGGTCCGTGCCTAAATTGCATGAAATTTTAATATTATTTTGAAATTTTGAAATAAATTAAACGAAAATGGAAAATGAATTATAATTCGAAGGTAAAAATGTGGGAAGGGAGCAAATTCATGTCTGAAAATAAAATCTATTTGGCCTAAAAATCACATTTGAGTTCTCAATCATGCAACAAACAAAGTGGCCAATTTCAGTTCAGAGGTTTTTAATAGCAAATTATTATTTACCATAAATGTAAATCTTTGCCACCACTGCTGCCGAGTGACCATTTTGAATATCTGTTTACCACCAATGCAGTAAAGGACATTCATGTACTGGAAGATATATGTCACGCTTGGTTTTGATTCCTCAAGCCATTTTTCAGAAATTGTTTTAGAAGTTAAGCCATGGATTTGTGGATCGAGTTCTATTTTATATTGTCAGAAAAATGGGCTGTTGGAGTAATGGGTTGTCGGAATAATGGGTCGTCGTAGTAATGGGCTGTCAGAATAATAGTTCGTCAGAATAACGGGCTGTCAGAGCAATGATACGCACCCTGTTTTGCAGCGACGCAGGTCCAGACATGATATTGGTCTTGTTTCAGGTGGAACAACTGGTATTACTGTTGACATTTGTTTTCAGGTGGAGTAAGTAATATTATGGTCGACATTTTTTTCAGGGGGAACAACTGATATTACTGTTCATGAAGTGACCGGACCAAATACAGTCAAAGAAATACATCAAGCATGTGGAGGACATTGGGGTGGAACAACCGTCAATGGCGAGTTCTATAAGTTTTTAGTAAGATTGTTCGGCGGCGATGTTATCAATGGCGTGAAAGAAAACCATGCAGTCGAATTTTTTGAGCTTATGCATAATTTTGAACAAGCAAAAACTAATTTCATGAAGGATTCTTCACAAGTAACTATACGATTACCACTTGCGTGGCTTACAAAATACACAGAAATAACAGAAGAAACATTAAAGGAAGTTATTCCACAAACGACTTTTAAAGGAAAGATTGAAATTAAATCGGATAAGCTTAGAATAAATCCTGTACTATTTCGAGCATTCTTCGATTACTCTATAAATAACGTTACGGATGCACTTGAAAGTCTGTTCCAAAAAGAAGAACTTAGAGATGTTGACACATTATTAGCAGTCGGCGGGTTTTCAGAATCTAAGATCTTGATAGATGCCATTAAAGAAAAGCTTGGTCCAGATATTGCCGTCATTGTACCAAATGATCCTGGTTTAGCCGTGTTGAGGGGGGCAGTTATGTATGGGTTTGAACCCGAAATAATAACGTCACGTGTCTCAAGGTACACATATGGTGTGGCAATGCAAAGACATTTCATACCAGGAGTAGATGCTGAATCACACAGAAACAAAATGGTGGATGATGTTTTTGATATACATGTTAGGAAAGGGAAAGTAGTAGAGATTGGACAATTTGAAACTGAGCATTCATATTTTCCCATGTTAGATGAACAAATGTGTGCTCATTTTGAGTTTTTTGCTACAGAAAAAACAGACCCTAAATATACGACTGATAATGATTGTAAATTGATTGGGATTTTAAGCGTTGACTTAACAAAAAACACAACAAAGGGAGGTAAAAGAGAATTGTTACTCAAAATCAATGCAAGTGGAACGGAAATAGTTGCAGTTGTGAAGGAAAAAGCTACCGGAAACAAGTACAGAGCATATTTTAGCTTATTCTGAATATAATGCCATTACATTTACCAATAGATTGTTATTGTGTCTTTTTTAATGGGATAATGTCAGTGTATTACCAGATTATTATTGTCTTTTTTTTAATGGGATAATGTCAGTGTATTACCAGATTGTTATTGTGTCTTTTTTAATGGGATAATGTCAGTGTATTACCAGATTATTATTGTCTTTTTTTAATGGGATAATGTCAGTGTATTACCAGATTGTTATTGTGTCTTTTTTTAATGGGATAATGTCAGTGTATTACCAGATTGTTATTGTGTCTTTTTTTTAATGGGATGATGTAAGATGTTAGTGTATGGCGAGAAAAAAGAATATTTATATAAAAGACATCAAAGATTGTAAATTTGCAATACTCGTGACTTTTTGTGTGGATACCAAAAATTGTTTTTACTCCAAAGATAATCACAATAACTAATATGAATGAAAGTATATATATATTAAAATTGTGTCTATATTTTAATTTGTAGACCTTTTATACTTTTTTTTTTTTATTAAAACCTGAAAATTCAATTTTGTTTTTCTTAAATAAAAGGGGGGACACGACTGTATACCTACCTTTTGAACAAGAGGATATTTAAGATTTTATATCTTAGCAGAAGTTAAGATGCCTATTGTTTGTTTGATTGATTGATGGTGTTTAACGCCAATTTCAACAATATTTTAGTTATATCGTGGCCGTCAGTTTTATTGGTGGTGGAAACCGGAGATAACCACCGACCTGTCACTGACAAACTTTATCACATAATGTTGTACACCTTGCTCTGATCAGGATTCGAACTCACATCAGTGGTGATAGGCACTGATTGCATAGGTAGTTGTAAATCCAACTACCATACGATCACGGCCACGACGATCCCTAAGTTACCTATTAAAAACAGTCGTGATTGATATTAGATGTTTGTTTGATCCACCGATATTTGATGATATTTGGTACTGAGTTATGTCAAAGTTTAAAGTTCATGGTATCGAGTTATGTCAAAGGTAGTTCATGGTATTGAGTTATGTCAAAGGTTAAAGTTCATGGTATCAAGTTATGCCAACGGTTATAGTTAAGTTCAAACAACTTATAGATGAGAAAACTAGAGTGCCCAAATGTGAATGAAGGATTACTTGACATGATACAATACTGAATGTCATTAAGTGTTGTTGGGGAACGACCATTTAACTTGAAGGGGGGGGTATGTTTTTTTCCTAAAAAAATATTGATTCCCAATGTTGCTGAAAAAAATATTCTGATTTTGGTGGAGAAAAAAAAATAATCTGATTCAGAGTTTTTGTCATATAACCTAATGTTAAATTCTGAGAAAAAAATATTTCGCGCTTTGTGTGTCAAAAAAAATAAATATTTGAACTCTTGTGTTGTCCGAAAAAAAATTTCTGAACGAAAAAAAAAAAAACCATAACCCACCCCTGCAAGTTAAATGGTCGGCCCCTTGGGTGAATGAATGATTGTTGTTTAATGCCAAATGAGCAATTTTTCAGCTATGTCATGACGAGAACAAGTTACATTCAGTGTAGTCATATTGATGTCCACTTTTCACTAGACCAACATGGTTAGTCTGTGTTTTCAAGTGCTAGCTTGCTGATGCAACAGTTCGTGGGTAGACATGTTTCTCAACTGGGAGAAATTATTCTTATTCCAAGCCAACCAGTCTTTGTTTTTTCTACTTAATGCTGCTTGCTTACTGAGCAGAGAAACAGCAAATACAGATTTAATAGTCTTTGTTTTTACCCAGTGCCTGATTTACCATTGTGTTTAGGTGTACTTAAGTACAGAGTTCCGTTGGCCCATCTTTCTGCCAAATTTTTTTTTTTTGTGATGGATTTTTGCTGATGTAGCGCAATTTTAATATTTTAACTATTCCTAAATGTCATGAGCATGTATGCCTGACTGCCTGTGTAGGCCTACCTCCTTCAGGACCCAAGGGTCCTCATAATTTAACTAGCACAGGGCCTCATTTGCCCTAAATCTCACACTAAACAAACACAAATAACATAAATAAGACATGAACCATCCAACAAACAAATCACAATTTATTGCAATAACATTGTAATGTCATAAAAAATACATACAAAAATATTTATAATGTTCTTCTTTTTTTTTTAATTTCCAGAAAATGACAACATGGATTTCATGTCTATTTAAAGAAATATTAAAATGGCATGACTCACATCACAATGCCCATCATTTTGTTATCAGAATACATGATGGTGAAGTTTATATTATGGATTATGGTTATTTAAGCCTCTTGCATGGAAATTAGTTGCATGGCCACTTCATTACACTTAGCTTGGACGTTTGGGCCCATAAAAATAGCTTAACCCCGCCACTTTTTATTGAAGTGCCAATGACCAGGCAGGGAATTGATTGGTCATGTATTTGTGTGTTAGTGCTATCAAATGTACCCCTTTCTACTATTTTTATGAGATTGGATATTGGAACTGTTTCAATTGTGTGGTATTTTTTGCTTTTTTTAGCTCACCTGGCCAAAGGCCATGTGAGCTTTTGTCATGGGTAAGCGTCTGTCGTCGTCCGTTAGCTTTCACATTTAAATCTTCTTCTCTGAAACCACTCAACAGATTTGAACCAAACTTGCCAGAAATGTTCATTGGGTGGTCCTCTACCAGATTTGTGTTTTTGGTGCTGATTTGAAATTCAACATGGCTGCCATGGCCCATAATGTGTTCTGATTGGTTGTAATTTTAAAAATCTTCTCATTAGAAATCACTAAGCCATTTGAATTGTGACTTTGCAGGAATGATCATTGGGTGGTCCTGTACTAAACTTGTGAATCGTTTGCTGATCGGAAATTCAAGATGGCCACCATGAATCGACTTAGTTTAACATTGGACCCTATGGGAATTTCACATTTTCATCTTTTTTTTCTGAAACCACGCAACAGATTTGAATCAAACTTGGCAGAAATGTTCATTAGATGGTCATATACAAGATTTTTGTTTTTGGCGCTGATTGGAAATCCAACATGGCTGCCAAGGCCCAAAATGTGTTCTGATTGGTCGAAATTTTAAAAATCTTCTTGTTAAAAACCACTAAGCCAATTGAATTGTTACTTTACAGGAATGATCATTGGGTGGTTCTGTACTAAACTTGTGAATCGTTTGCTGATTGGAAATTCAAGATGGCCACCATGACTCGACTTAGTTTTAACATAGGACCCTATGGACAAAACGTTTAAAAGTCTTTAATTTAATTCTTTATTTATTTCAAGAGGATTACATACAGCGAGAGGCTACTAGTAGCTCTCCTCAAAAGTCTTCTCTTTTGAAACCAGCAAGTCAATTTAAAGCAAACATGGCATGAATGGTCCTTAGGTGGTCAACTTTCAAAATTATGTCCTGTGAGCCCGACCTCCATCCAAGATGGC
The DNA here is from genome assembly GCA_002080005.1 of Gigantidas platifrons. Taxonomy (NCBI): domain Eukaryota; kingdom Metazoa; phylum Mollusca; class Bivalvia; order Mytilida; family Modiolidae; genus Gigantidas; species Gigantidas platifrons. The sequence continues at coordinate 442,901 of MJUT01011101.1, read as the reverse complement.
CGTCGTCAGCGGACATAGTTTTAACATAGGACCCTATGGGAAAATTGTTTAAAAGTCTTCTCGTATGAAACCAGTCAGCCAATTTAAAGCAAACATGGCATGGATGGTCCTTGGGTAGTATACTTTTAAAATTATGTCCGGTGACCACGACCTCCATCCAAGATGGCTGCCATGAACAGACATAGTTTTAACATAGAACCCTATGGGATTTGAATAGTAACTTAGATGTATTCGGCATGCAGACATTCTTAAGAGGACTTAGTTATGTCAGGTGAGCGATACAGGCTCACCTGAGCCTCTAGTTTTATTTCATAGCATAGAAGGATTGATTGATTGATTGATTTGTGTTTAATGCCACTTTCAGCAATATTTCAGCTATATCATGGCGGCCAGTTTTAGTGATGGAAGAAGCTTGATTACCAGGAGAGAACCACAGACCATGGGCAAGCAATTGGTAAACTTTATCACTTGTGGCTGCGAGTCGAGTGCACCCTTTTTGTAATTTACAAAGCTGGGCTCGAACCCATGCCGTATTGGTGATAGGCTTGTATGAGTTGTTAGGTAATCTAACTACCTAACTCATTGAACCACCTGGGTCCTGCATAGAAGGATGTATCAAGTAAACCATCACAAGAGTAATAGACACCGGTAGGTATATGTAAGTATAACAATCATACGATCCCAGCTACGACATCCCCTTTTATGGAATATGGTATGTCGTGTATATTTGAGGGGGGTTATGGTGTTTAAAACCACTTCAACAAAATTTCTGCTACATCGTGGCGGTCAGTTTTATTAGTGGAGGAAACCTGAGTACTCTGAGAAAACCACCGTCCTGCCTCAAGTCACTGACAAACTTGATCACATACTGTTGTATCGAGTACTCATCGCCACTAAATTTGAAATTATTTGGGAATTAATATGAAATCCATGTCGGCATGCATATATACAAGTGGAAAATTCTCCAGTTTGTCTGGAATATATTCGCTCAGATATAGCTTAAGAACTATTGCGATCCCGACAGCCTTTCTCATAAGAAAACGTCGAATGGCACTGGTAACTGAAATCCTGGCAGGAAATATTGAAGGTATGTGAATCTAACGATCTGGAATAGAAAGATATAAAATATATTTAAAACTTCGTCTGCTTAGAATGATTGGATATCTAGATGTTTGATTGATTGATTGATTAATCCCATGTTGCAAATATTTACTGCATAGTCAACAGATTAAACAATATATCAATATCATACAGAAATGAGGGAGAAACAGGACAAACGAGGCAACGACTTTTTTTACTGCCACTTCAAAAGTATGGAGGGTATCCATGTTAAGATGAACGCAGATTTCCCAAGTCAAGACAAACTGATAGTTTCCAAGAAGAACACATAATTTCCATGCCATATCACATAATGTTGTACACCTCGCCCTGATCGAGATTCGAACTCACAACATCAGTGGTGATAGGCACTGTTTGCATAGGTAGTTATAAATCCATATAAATACGACGGCCCTTAAAAGTACAGGCACTCGTGGCACAGATTTACCACCCCCTTTTTTTCTAACTTTCTGTTTACACATTTATTTTCAATAAAATGTCTTTATTTCTTTATTATTTGATCTCTTTTTCCTTATTTTAACTTGTTCGTGTCAATGTTCATACAATCTTATGTTAACAACAACTTGCATGTGTATATGTAGATACTAATAATATAGGGTCGACACATGCAAGTTGTTGTTAACATAAGATTGTATGAATATTGACACGAACAAGCTAAAATAAGGAAAAAGAGATTAAATAATAAAGAAATAAAGAAATGTTATTGAAAATAAATTTGTAAACAGAAAGTTAGAAATAAAGGGGGGTGGTAAGTCCATGCCAGGAGCACCTGTGCTTAAAAGTAGCAAAGAATGGGCATATAAAAACAAGTAACATATGTTGGAAAATTGTATGAACACTAACTACATGTATTTATGTATAAATGTGGTGGTAGAATGTTAGATTACAAACATATGAGTGTTGTGGTACCATGTAAGGGATTTTGACTTCCAACATATCACAAAATATTTTTGAAACAAACTTTAAGATATAAATAACTTACATTTGTTTATTATATTGGGGGTTTCCTGCATTTTTCGGGCAACCTGTATCTCTTTCTGTGGTGGCTTTTCTGCAAATTAGAGTAAAAGAGATAAAAAAAAATAAAGCGTCGAGATGTCAGTGTGGTAGTCTTAATTTTATATAATTCCTGAAAATCATTATATGCTATAATGATACTATTTATTCATGTTTTCAATATTTATAATATTTTTGAAATTAAAATTACAAAATAAAACTTCACATTTCACAACACATACATGTAAAATTATAACTACACACTCACTAATTGCGCTAAGGAAATTGGAAAGAGATTTTCAATCTGATACTACAATTACACCAAAACAGAAACAATTAAGTAAACAAGGCATTGGTCTGGAACAGGAACAACAGGATTCAGAACTAAAGGGAACAAGATGAACTGTGAGCTAATGCTTGCTCATGATAACACCGCTCTTCGGCAAACAGGAAGTAGGAATCTGACAGGTTAAAAAACGGTTCCCACGATATGGGGTACCTATATGAAGCTTGTGACCAAATATCAGATTTCTACCATCAATAGTTGCTGAGAAAAATGCGCTGAAAAATGGGCATATATGTTCAATGTGTATAAAAACCAACTAAGTCGGCAAACAGGAAGTAGGAATCTGACAGGTCCAAACACGCTACCCACAATATGGCATACCAATATGAAGCTTGTGACCAAATATCAGATTTCTGCCGTCAATAGTTACTGAGAAAAATGCGACGGACAGACGAACAGAGGTAAAACAGTATACCACCCTCCCCCTTCGGGGAGCGGGGGTATAATTATTAAACAAATGAGTAAAATGAATACAAGGTTAGAAATGATTGAACAGGGACAACAATCTAGAGGTAAAGGAACTTTTAGAGGTAGGGAAGATCAACCAAAACATCGAATTTAAAACTCGATTGACCGAAATACTAGATATCAACATCCCAATCCTCCTTCATATAGAAACCAAGGCCAATCACCAAGATTTCAGTCTCCTAATTTCAGGCCAAGATATAATACACCAACAACTTATAAACCGACGACATGTTATAGATGTGGATGGGAAGGACACATGGCGATAGGATGTACTGCCATAGTACACAAGGATGGACATCCTTTAAACTAGAAGAAGTCTGCGACAATAGGCAAACCGTAGACTTTAAAGTAAGTAAAGGCCAAATGAATAATACTTTAAACTCTAAGCACAAGATTCCGTCAGGACTTTTTGGAACTCCAACAGAAACAAAAGTCACTTTACAGGATATCAATACAAAAGCTTTAATAGATACCGGATCAACAGTTTCAACACTTAGTCACACTTTTAACAGAGAACATCTTAGTCATCTTGAATTGAAACCATTACACTCGTTACTTAACATAGAATGTGCTGATGGAAAACAACTACCATACGAGGGATACATAGAAACAGATATTTACATTAATGATCTGGATGAAACACACCCTTGTGTTTTCTTAGTAATACCTGACATCCCATACCATATGGAAGTTCCAATACTTTTAGGTACCAACGTATTGGCTTCTATTATGAACACGTACAAAGAAAAAAATGGAGAAAGATTCTTGCAGACTTCAAAACTTACAACTCCCTGGTATTCATCATTTAGATGTATTCTACTTAGAGGAATTAAATCGAAACAACAAAAAATTGGCTAGAGTCAAATATTCAGGAAAGAAATCAGTAACTATACCACCAAATAGCAACATCACTTTATCAGGGTACATGGACAAACAACTACCATATCACACTACAGTAGCTATGGTAAGTATAACCGAAGGATCTATCGTACCATCAGATTTAGATATATCACCATCATTGATGAGTACAGATACCAACAATGTAAGGAAATCAGAGTGAATATCTCCAACATTACGACACGCACAGTGAACATTCCTCCACATGGAACAGGTCAAATTTGATATATCTAATTTAACACACAAGGAACATGAAATTGGAAAGAAATTAATAACAGATTATAACACTATATTCTCTAAAGATGAAACAGATGTTGGACACACCACACTTTTAAAACACAGAATTGACCTACATGACGAACACCCATTTAAGCAAAGATATCGCCGCATACCGCCAACAATGTACGACGAGGTGAAGAACCATCTACAACTATTTCTACGAACAGGCATTATACATAAATCCCATAGTCCATGGTCATCCAATTTGGTTTTGGTGAAAAAGAAGGATAACTCTTTACGAATCTGTGTTGACTACAGGCAGTTGAACCAGAAAACAAAGAAGGATGCCTATGCGCTACCACGAATAGAGGAAATTTTGGATTGTTTAGCAGGTAACCAATACTTTTCAGTCATAGACATGAAGTCAGGTTTCCATCAGGTTGAGATATTGGAGGAACATAAGGAAAGGACAGCCTTTACCGTAGGTCCTTTAGGGTTGTATGAGTACAACATGATGCCGTTTGGACTATCAAATTCTCCTGGAACATAACAACGATTAATACAGGAATGTTTGTCAGATTTACACCTACACATATGTTGTATTTTCATAGACGATGTGATAGTTTTCTCTAGAACATATGAAGAACATGTTGAACGATTGAAATCAGTTTTTGATAGGATTAAAGAAAACAACTTGAAATTGTCACCTGGAAAATGTTCATTTTTTATGCCAAAGTTAAGGTATGTAGGACACATTGTATCTGAGGCTGGCATAAAAACAGACCCAGAGAAAATAGAAACAATTGTAAATTGGCCAAAACCCCAAACAGCAGAAGTAAGGAGATTTATAGGTTTTGCAGGATACTACAGACGCTTTATCAAAAATTTCAGTCAAATTTCAAAGGCTCTTACTGACATAATGCCATCACCGCAAAAGAAAAGCAACAGAAAACAAAAATATATTCAATAGCCATGGAACTGGGGCAATGATCAGGAAAAGGGGCTCAACAAACTAAAAGAACTTTTGTCATCAACACCAATCATAGGATACCCAGATTATAAATTACCATTTGAACTACATACTGACACAAGTGGAATAGGTTTAGGAGCTGTAATCTACCAAAATCAAGGGGGTCTAAACAGACCAGTGACATTCGCTAGTAGGGGATTAACAAAGTCAGAAAAGAATTATCTGGCTCATAAATTGGAATTTTTGGCAATGAAATGGGTCATATGTGACAAATTTGAAGACTACCTATTTGGAAAAACCTTTAGAGTTTTAACGGATAACAACCCGCTAACATATACATTAACAACAGTAAACTTAGATGGTTAGCAGCTTTAGGAGCTTTTGACTTTGAAATATCATATAGACCGGGAAAGAAAAATGCAGATGCTGATAGCTTATCAAGATTAGAAACACCATCTACCATCTCAAAAGACTCCATATGCATTTGCCAAGCGATTACCATCAAAACACCACTAGTTGAGACCATGTCTGTATCACCTGATGTATTTGAATCTCAAGGAACAGGAATTGATATGAGTTTACAGATACATAATAATTTGGATTGGGTAAGTATTCAACAAAACGACTCAGAAATAAGACCTTGGATCAAGCATGTCAAAACAGGAATCAAACCAAAGAAAGGGATATTACCAACAAGTCCACTTTACAGACAATTTGATCATTTGATATTAAAGGATGGAATATTGTTCAGGGAAGTAAAACATGATGGTGATGAAGCAATGAAACAACTAGTCTTACCAACTACATATGTTAAAATGAAACAACTACATATGTTAAAATGAAACAACTACATATGTTAAAACTGTTTTACAGTCTTTACATGACGAAATGGAAGGGATAGGACTAACTCGCTAGTAAGGGGGAGATTTTAATGGCCTAGAATGACTTCAGACATTGAAAACTGGGTTCAGCATTGCGACCGTTGTTTGAAAAGAAAGAAAGAACCATATAGAGCTTTGTATCAGTATCATCACAACACAACTCATGGAACTTGTATGTACTGATTATTTAACCCTTGAACCTTCTAAAGGAGGACAGCACAACATCTTAGTCATAACAGATCATTTTACCAGATATGCACAAACAATAGTCACAAAAAATCAAACTGCTATTAAAAACAACTGCAGATGCTTTATTTCACAACTTCATAGTCCATTATGGTATACCGCAGAAAACTCATTCCAATCAACGAGCAAACTTCATGAGCCATTTAATTAATGAACTTTATACATTGACCGGAACCAAAAAGTCAAGAACAACTCCTTACCATAGTATGGGAAACGGAATGACCGAAATATTTAATCGGACATCGTTAGAAATGCTAGGAACTTTGGAAGCAGAAAAGAAGAAAAATTGGAAAGCACACGTAGGACCTTTAGTTCATGCATACAATTGTACTCGCCACAACTCTACAAACCAATCACCATATTTTCTAATGTTTGGAAGATAACCAAAATTACCCATAGATTTAGCTTTTGGATTAATTACAGAAAAGGAAAGAAAACCACACGCAAAATACATTCATGAAATAAGGGAAAGGCTTGTACAAGCATACAAATTAGCATCAGAAGCATCAATCAAAGCACAGACTAAGCAGAAAGAAGGTTATGATCTTCGAACAAGGGGAGCTATCATTGAACCAGGGGATAACGTTTTAGTAAGAATAGTGGCATTTGACAACAAACATAAGATTTCAGACCGTTGGGAGAATGACACTTACATAGTATTGAAGAAACCAAACCTGGATATACCAGTATATACAGTTCAACAAGATGTTGCACGCTACGTCGTGCTAAGAATACCCCCAGTCCTTAATTTGTAAGTCGCACGGTAAACAGGAAGTAGATGTGCGGTAAACCTGGAAAGGGGAGACACGGTACAAGTCACCATGCCAAAGCCATATATCAAATATAAAATCATTTCTTCCAGTAGAAGTTGAGATAACTGTTACGAAAGTTTTCATTAAGGCAAACATGAAAAATTCTAAGTCGCACTGTAAACAGGAAGTAGATATGCGGTATACCTGGAAAGGGGAGACACGGTACAAGTCACCATGCCAAAGCCATATATCATATAAAATCATTTCTTCCAGTAGAAGCTGAGATATCTGTTACGAAAGTGTGAACGGACGGATGGATAAGGTGATTGCAATATAGCCCCCTCTCTACGAGTGGGGTTATAAAAAGAAAATGGCCAGGGAAGAATAAGAACACTTCACCGCAATTTATTATTACCAGTTGGTTATATCTATCAAACTCCAGAGGAAGAAAAACCCAAGCCTATCCCAAAACCAAGAACACGATTTCAGAAGAAACAAAGAAAACATACACCTATGTCATCAGATGAAAGTAGTAGTAGTAGCAGTGACGAAGATTATGCATTAGTTAGACAGGAATCTACATTGCCATACAATGTTGTTGATGCTAATAATGTACAATGACAGGAAGAACTAAATACACCAGAATCTGATGGGGACGCCCAGTCTGTAATTGATTCAGATTCAGAGTCTAATAGAAGTGCTTCAAATGAGATGGACAGAAATATAGAAACAATTTCTTTACTTGGGGAAGAAGAGGAACAAGTGGACGTATTGCCACAACCTAGACCTGTGATGATACCAGCTGATACTGTTCCTACATTGAGACAACGTTCGACTCGGACAAAACAACAACCAAAGTGGATGACATCAGGTGATTATGTTGCAAAATCAGCTGTGACTACTATTGAAAACTCATGGAAACAGAGAGCAGATTATTTAATGGAATTATTGAGGACAGTAATTTTAAAAGGCATGGAACAAGAAATTGGACATGTACTTATTTCCATTGTAAAAGGGACTGCTCAAGCTGAAAATGTGACTTGATTTATATATTATGTTTTTGTACTTTTAATCAGATAAATTTATATGTACTTTTGTAAAATGATTGTATTATATAATTGTGATTTTTTAAACTGAACAAATTGTCATCATTTATTTGAATGTACTTATACAAACTCTGTTTTATGATGAGGACGTCATTTACAGTGAGGGAGAGTTTGTGGTAGTCTTAATTTTATATAATTCCTGAAAATCATTATATGCTATAATGATACTATTTATTCATGTTTTTAATATTTATAATATTTTTGAAATTAAAATTACAAAATAAAACTTCACATGTTGCATATACAGTACAGTAAATTACATGGTTCATTACACCTAAATTTTGGAGGGAAAATACATTGGTAGATTATTTTTCCACACACCTGTGATAGAGCACAATAAAGACACAGACAGACATTTTGGTTGACTCAAACATTTTTTAACTGGAAACTTATTTGGATTACATATACAGTGGAACCTGTCTAATCCGACACACCAAGGGACCAGGGAAATATGTCAGATTGTACAGGATGTCGGAATACTCAGGTTTAATTTTAGTTAACAGAACTACTTTGGGACCATAAATTTTCGTTGGATAGCACAGGTTTCACTGTACTATTATTCTGTTTGTTTTCTAAAGGAATTTATGATGTAGAGTAGATTTATAGAGATCCTAGAGTGATCAATCAGCTGGTGCCCTTGTACCACATATAGGGTAAGCTTTGTATTTGTTTGTTTATTTGCTTGTATGTTTAAATTATATTGTGTATTCAGTTAATTGTGTTTACTGAGTGTATTAGCGTTTATGTCATTTTTATTTGTGTCATATATTCTCTCGCACAGAAATGTATTTTTTTAGTGTATAAACTATGCTGAAACTAATTCCGAGGTGAGGTGACGCAATTGTCTTGAAGTTGCAATTATTTTGTTATTTATCACAGACAGAATGATTTACTTTATTGTATGCTTATTAGAAGAGTAAGCTATATTGTGGTATTTTTCTTATAGAAAATAACTTATGGAAAAGTGTTTTATTTTATATTTCTTTGATTGTGTATTGTCTTATGTGATCTGTCTTGTTGTTGTTGTGTATTTATGTTTATTAGGGTTACTGTTATTATTACTATAATATTCCAAATAAAAGAATCGAACCCAAAGTTGGACTTATTATCAAGCCCTGCTACGTATACATCAGGATTATATTTGTGACATTGTTCTACGCCTAATTCCTATAGTTAATACATAAACAGAAGAATTAACAAATTTCACTAAATCCACAATATCGATTTACAGAAGAATAAAATGTGAATGGATGATTCAGTTAAAAAATTCTAGTAATTTTTTTCATGTCTGATTTTTTTTTTATGACACTGTTCCTTTATTGTGATTTATAATGCAATTGTTTGCCACGAGGAAAAAGGGAAAGTGTTGCCTTCCAATGGGTCACCAACGACCACTCCGAACAAATTATTGGTTAATAGAATGTGCTTAATTCTCCTAAGAAACTCACAAACAAATACACAACGGATGATGTAATTTGATTGCAGTAAACCATTTCCGGTTGATATGGAAACAAACGAAATGTATCTCTATAGTGACATTATGTAAATTTAGTATCTATTTATAGGAGCCGTCATGGTTGTCATCGCATGGTAGTTTGATTTACAACTACCTGTGTAATCAGTGCCTACCACCACTAACGTTGTGAGGTTGAATCCAGCTCAGGCGAGGTGCACTCGATACCACATTATGTGATAAAGTTTGTCAGTGACGTGCGGCAGGCTTGTGGTCTTCTCCGGGTACTCTGGTTTCCTCCACCAATAAAACTGACCGCCACGATATAACTGAAATATTGTTGAAAGTGGCGTTAAACACCATAAACCCGTAAACATAATGTATATTACAACTGCTTTTCTCTGGCCATCGATAGAAGACATGAAGAGAGATGCATGAACAAATTGTTAAACAAATATAAATTTACAATTCCTAAATAATGTAATAATTAAGAAGACACAGGATCATGACCCTCGGACATAGGTATCTCATTAGTAGATTTTTGTTTCTATCCTGTTGGGTCAATTTGGTTTTCTTGCTCCCACAGAATTGTAAATTACTTGGTTTTCTTGCTCTCACAGAATTGTAAATTATTTGGTTTTCTTGCTCCCACAGAATTGTAAATTATTTGGTTTTCTTGCTCCCACAGAATTGTAAATTACTTGGTTTTCTTGTTCTCACAGAATTGTAAATTATTTGGTTTTCTTGCTCCCACAGAATTGTAAATTATTTGGTTTTCCAATCTTTTTTTTCACTTTGTACCCCATGAAGGATATTCGTGCACATAAATTAAATATTTAAATTGTTGTTTATTTTGTGTAAAATGCATTGTGATGAGAATTAGAAATAAGATGTCAAAGAGAAATTTAGTTAAATGTACAAAGATTACAACAGCAAGGTTGATGGCTTAGCTCAGAGTAAAGAAATTGATCTGTTAACACACACACACACACGTATATCTTTTTTTAACATAATCGTACCCATCGCTGTTTGTAGGCTCCATATTTTCAGTATCAAAATCTTCATTCTTCTTCAAAATTGTTTCTATTCTAGAAAGGAAAATGATATATATGCATTTACTAGACAAAATAAAAGAAATTGAATATTGGGCTTAAATGATTATTCTATAGAGACAATAAATAGTGAATTACTGAAGACAGATAATGGAACAAGAATTACTAACACAAACGATGTACCTTTCCAGACCACCTGATTCTAGTGGGGTTCGTGTTGCTCAATGTTTACTTTTCTGTGTAGTGTTTTGTAGATCATTGTTTTTAGTGGGGTTCGTGTTGCTCAATCTTTAGTTTTTCTTTGTAGTGTTTTGTAGATCATTGTTTTTAGTGGGGTTCGTGTTGCTCAATCTTTAGTTTTTCTGTGTAGTGTTTTGTAGATCATTGTTTTTAGTGGGGTTCGTGTTGCTCAATCTTTAGTTTTCTGTGTAGTGTTTTGTAGATCATTGTTTTTAGTGAGGTTCGTGTTGCTCAATCTTTAGTTTTCTTTTCAAGAAAAAAGTTCCTTTCACTTTGTAGTACATTTTGTATTGTGAAAACTACTGAATGGAATGGACTAATTAAAATTGATAATTGAAGTTAAATATATAGGGATTATTTTGAGTCCAAATACTGAATTTCTTGGGGATGACCGAGCTATTTTTAGAGTAGGTGTTTTCCATAGCATGGCATTAATATTTCACTGCAACATTTTAAACATGCCCTGATATTTTAACAGAACGTAGAGGAATCATGTATGTTTCAGAAAATATATGGTCTTGGAAAGGTTAAACTTAAGATAAAATGGCCAGGTAGGCTAAAAAAACCCACAAATTTAGTAGAAAACCTTAAAGAAATTAATTAGTGGTTTCACACCTTAAGGCAAAAGACATCAAAATTATCTTTTGTTGCTATCATGTTCAAAACTTCAAATTAGCCTAAAAATGTCACAACATACCCAGAGTGACATTTTTCATACAAAAATGTTACAAAATGCATTGGGTGTCAGATTACATGGTCAAAATGCATGATATGTAATATTTTGGAATATGGCTCCCAAACACTGGATATACATGGACACAGGGTATTGCAACTCATTTTATTTTTGTTTATGACTTTATAATTATTGGGAATGTTATTGAATGTGTTTCTGCAGTAGAAGGGCACATAATATTGAAAATATGGTTGATATTAAGAATTTTAAAAAATTCATCATGCGTCAGTTTGTCGACTTCAAATATAGAATATGGTGATATCACGAATGGATTTTTTTCAATCCTACAAATTTTTCCAGGTAAATTTTTATAGTTTCAGTTAGAATACATGTACACTGTACTTACAAAATAATATAAGGCTATTGAAAGCAGTTTTAATTGAAAATTATATAGTAAAAACCTGGTAATTTAAGTGATCCCAGAAAAATTATTTTGACTGCTTAGCATTTTCTGTTAATTTTTCAAATTGTCAATTTGGATTTCATTTTTTAGAGTATTATTTGGCTTTAACAGTACATTTGAACATACAGCTTACTTAAACAGTGGAAAAAATATGTGAAAGCATATATTTATTGAGTTTTGGGGGAAATTATAGTTGTGCACCATCAGAAATTCCAAGACTTGAATATCAATATAAATCATATTTTTGCAAATTTGATGGAATTAGAAGGAATTTCAAATAAAGATTTATATACAAAAACTTATTTTATGCCATAAACTACATAATTTATGGGGTAAAAGCATGAATTAACAAAATCAAGAATGATATGAACTCATTTTATGGGACGGACAAAAGGGGGGGGGGGCTAAAAGCAAACATTTCATACTATTTAGCTATTAAATATACAACAATATGTGTTAAAATTGCTTATTATGATAGAGATAGCTTAATAACTGTAATAGAGAATAGGTACGTTTTGGTATATTACACAATCTGAACGCAACAGCTGTAAATGGAGATATTTTCATTAAAAATCTTCAAGGGGGTAGGTACCTTTGCATTTGAACACTTGCAAATATCAGACAGCCACATACCTTATGAGGTTTGTTTGGGTTGATATTGCTTAAGGAACTAGAGGCTCCCAGGAGCCTGTAATCGCTCACCTGGCTCAACACTGCTCTCATTAAAACATGTGAAAAAGGTTTGTATGTAAATTAAGTACAGTTAAGTTTGGCTATTGCAGCACCCCTCTTGGATGGAGAGCACGGCTGCTGAACACAATTTTGAAAAGGGGCCATGCAAGGACTCTCCTGGTAGTTCTTTTGGGGCAAATATTACTACCCAAATGCTATAATGAACAACTGATAATCATGCCTCAACAGAACTCTCCATTTCAAGTCTTATGATATGTCACAAGCTATATGTTTACATTAAGTTCTATTTTTAGTAACAGTAGTCAATTTGGGGAAAATATCGCTACCTGAATCCTATAATGAACAACTGACATCACATCTCAACAGCATTTTCCATTTTGAGTCTTATGATATGTTACAAGCCTATGTTTGCATTCAGTTATGTTTTTAGTAACAGTGGCCATCTTGGTTGGGGGCCAATGTCGTCGGACACAATTCTGAAAGCGGACCACATAATGACCATTCCACCAAGGTTTGGTCGAGATTGGCCAAGCAGTTACAGAGGAGAAGATTTCTTAATTCATTTTTTGCTGAATTTTCTATTTTTAGTAACAGTGGCCATCTTGGTTGGCGGCGGGATCATCGAACACAATTCAGAAAGGGGACCACCTAAGGACCATTCCACCAAAGTTTGGTCCCAAATGGCCAAGTAGTTTTAGAGGAGAAGATTTTTATTTGATTTTTTGCTGAATTTTCTATTTTCAGTAATGGCGGACATCTTGGTTAATGGTCGGGGTCATCAGACATAATTCTGAAAGGGGACCACCAAAGGACCATTCCACCAAAGTTTGGTTCAAATTGGCCCAGTGGCTTCAGAGGAGTTGATTAAAATGTGAAAAGTTAACGGACGGACGGACGACAGATGCTCTGTGGTGCCAATGGCTCACATGACCCTTTGGGTCAGGTGAGCTAAAAACAGAATATATGTTAAACTACTCCTTGCCATGTAGTGCAGTTAAAATTTTAGCTCATTTTGATTTATACTACAGCAGCAATGGACATTTGAAGAAATTTCTATTTTTAGTAACAGCAGCCATCTTGAATGGAGGGCGGGGCTGTCGGACATAATTTTGAAAGGGACCCACCAAGGGACCATCCCTTCCAGGTTTGGTTTAATTTGGTTCAGCGGTTTCAGAGGAGAAGATCTAAATGTGATCTTTTATCAAAATACAGTCAAACCTGCCGTAACAGTCACCTTTATATAATGGTCACCTGCTCACAACGGTCACTTTCGTGCTCTCCTGGTGCATTTTACTATATATTTTAATTCGATATAGCGGTCACCTGTTCAATGCGTTCAGCGGTCACCATTTATAATTAATTTTCAGTGTAAAACCCTATGAATAACGGTCAATTTTATTTTAAAAATAATACCGGAAGTGATTTCGGAAGATCGGTATTTTTCACAAATGTACCAAACATCCTGAGGTGTTACAAAATATATTGACTAATTTAATTAATTAAATAAACAAACACATTTTGTTTTGTGAATCGTAAATGACATAAAGGACAGTTTATCCCCGGGCGTTATTGGGGATTTTTATTCATTACGACCAGAATAGAAATTCACTCACCAAAAATATTTTGTATCTAGTGCATCATGTCAAAATCATCAACATCCGTTAATAGGAAAGCTTTGAAATTTGACAACAAAATGAAAGCGATAAATCATTTTGATGTTGGGAAAAGTTGTCGGGCTGTGGGCGAGGAGATGGTGTTGGTCATACCCAGATAATGAACATTCTTTAAAGAAAATGCGAGATTCTTTACGATTTTGAAAACAACGTTCCCAGTTCAACCTCGTGTTACCGGAAATTGTACTTTTGTTTATTAAATATCTTTATTTATTTATCTGTATGTTTTATTCAAATCATATCATATTAAGATAATTTCATCAACAATAAATGTAAACCAGAGTAAAATTACGACAGGAACAAAATAACCAGTAAACATTATTAAAAACGTAAGATGTAATGAAAAATGTTTATTTACAACTAACGTGCAATATTTTGTCAAAAAATCAAAACCCTTCACATAAAGGTCACCTGTATATAATGGTCATTTTGTCAATCTCCCCAGGTGACCACTATAGACAGGTTTGACTGTATGCCTAATTTGCATAATCGGTATAAATCGGCTGAAAGAAAAATTTCACAGAAAAACCCAGAATATATGTTAAACTACTCTTTGCCATGTAGCTGCAGTTAAAATTTGAGCTCATTTTGACTTATACTAAAGCAGCAATGGACAATTGAAGAAATTTCTATTTTTAGTAACAGCAGCCATCTTGAATGGAGGGCAGGGCTGTCGGACACAATTTTGAAAAGGACCCACCCAGGGACCATCCCTGCCAGGTTTGGTTTAATTTGGTTCAGCAGTTTCAGAGGAGAAGATTTAAATGTGATCTTTTATCAAAATATGCATAATTTGCATAATCGATATAAATCGTCTGAAAGAAAAATTTGACAGAAAAACACGGAATTTATGTTAAACTATTCCTTGCCATGTAGCTGCAGTTAAAATTTGAGCTCATTTTGACTTATACTAAAGCAGCAATGGACAATTAAAATTTCATCCCCCCTTTTTTCTATTTTTAGCTTGGCGGCCATCTTGGTTGTAAGTCGGGATCACTGGACACAACTTTGGAAGGGGGCCATCCAAGGACCATTCCACCAAAGTTTGGTTCAAATTGGCCCAGTGGCTTCAGAGGAGTTGATTAAAATGTGAAAAGTTAACGGACGGACGACGGACGCTCAGTGGTGACAATAGCTCACCTGACCCTTTGGGTCAGGTGAGCTAATAAAAATTAGACCAACAAATGGTTTAAGAAACAAGTTTTTTTGCTCTTTGGTGTCGGTACCTACATGGTTTATTTGCTATAGTTTTTCAAATTTACAATTCCTAAATACAGTCAAACCTGCCGTAACAGTCACCTTTATATAATGGTCACCTGCTCATAACGGTCACTTTCGTGCTCTCCCGGTGCATTTTACTATATATTTTAATTCGATATAGCGGTCACCTGTTCAATGCGGTCAGCGGTCACCATTTATAAGTAATTTTCAGTGTAAAACCCTATGTATAACGGTCAATTTTATTTAAAAAATAATACTGGAAGTGACTTCGGAAGATCAGTATTTTTCTCAAATGTACCAAAAATCCTGAGGTGTTACAAAATATATTGACTAATTTAATTAGTTAAATAAACAAACACACTTTGTTTTGTGAATCGTAAATGACATAAAGGACAGTTTATCCCCGGGCGTTATTGGGGATTTTTATTCATTACGACGAGAATAGAAATTCCCTCACCAAAAATATTTTGTATCTGATGCATCATGTCAAAATCATCAACATCCGTAAATAGGAAAGCTTTGAAATTTGACAACAAAGTGAAAGCGATAAATCATTGCAGAGTTCGCGAATAGCTCAAATTTTCTGTCAGACATAGGACTGACAGAATGCAAATTTCTGCCGGTCCCACAAAAAAGTTGGTGGTCCTAGAATTTGTGTAACTTTTAACAACAAAAGATGATTAGGCCATTACAGGGTTTCTGCTATGCTCAGACATGTGCAGGACAATTGTCCTAAAACCAGCATTACCTATCAGTTATGCCTTATTATGTAACCAAAAAAATGTCCTACAAATTTTAAAAATTTAGGCCATTTCTAAAATCTTTAGGTCAATGACCTAAAAATTGCCCCAATCTGAAACCTTGTATTAGGGTGAAACTGGAACATCACCAACAACCAGCAAACCTGGAAATAAACAGCTAAAGACATCTTTCATTTGTTTAATATTTTATTCTTCTGCAGCATATTTTATAGGAACATGTCATATTATTTTCGTTAACATTATACTGCAACCATTCCCGGTTTTCTTGCCATTTGTTTTGAAATTTCCGTTTGGGGCGCTTTTCCTTTTCATAGAATTGCCCATCATTCTTTCTTTTGGTGTCCTCTCTGTTTAAATCGGGAGCGTGCAGTCGTTTCCTTGGCCTTGCAGAAGTCGAGAAACGAATCGGCCACGCTGCCATTAATTGAACTGGTATCTGTTAGGAAGTTACGGTGCTAAAAAAAACATGGCAGCGAAAGATCGGGAACCAGTTCAATTATGATCTAACCAATTACCAACTATTTCCCAACAGACTTTTTCGTGAGACAAACAGTCGGACAATCGGACCGGCTCAAGAGGCTGAAATACCGGACCTTATGAAATTTTGGTGGTCGGGACCGACAGGACCGACGATATTTGTGAACTCTGTCATTGTGATGTTGAGAAAAGTTGTCAGGTTGTGGGCGAGGAGATGGGTGTTGGTCATACCCAGATAATGAATATTCTTTAAAGAAAATGCGAGATTCTTTACGATTTTGAAAACAACGTTCCCAGTTCAAAATCGTGTTACTGGAAATTTTCGATTTTGAAAAACAATGCTTCCAGTTTAGTATACTTTTGTTTATTAAATATCTTTATTTATTTATTTGTATGTTTTATTCAAATCATATCATATTGTGATAATTTCTTCAACAATAAATGTAAACAAGAGTAATATTACGACAGTAACAAAATAACCAGTAAAACATTATTAAAAACATAAGATGTAATGAAAAATGTTTAATTACAACTAACGTGCAATATTTTGTCAAAAAATCAAAACCGTTCACATAAAGGTCACCTGTATATAGCGGTCATTTTGTCAATCTCCCCCAGGTGACCACTATAGACAGGTTTGACTGTAGTATAATTTATTAAAACTTATGTCAATTTCTCACTGTTATAGATAACCTCAGCCAAATTAGGCTATCCTGTTTATGTCCTTTAGTTTACTCCCTCACAAAAATTGTGAAAATTATTTCGCTTTCCAATATTCGGCAGGTTATTCCAGAAAAACGTGGTATGCATAAAATGAAATATCTACAATAGCACCAGAAATCATTGAAATAATACCTTGCTTTGGCTTCTTCCTGTTGATTGTAGTTTACCCGAAGTTCTTTCACCTGTCTGCGGTATCCTTTGTTTTCTTCTTCTAGTTTCATGATATTTTCTTCCGCGGTCCTCAATTTTCCCTCTGCATATCTGTAATATAGTAATCAGTATCAATCACTGATCATCTATAATTAATATCATTGTTTGAAATATCATATTTGTGTTCATGTCAAGGATTCAGAACGTGGAATGTCTTATTTACATTATTTGTGTTTGTTTGCATATAGTGGTGTCCAACACATATTGTATTGTTTTTATTTTTCTTCGTCTTGTGTTCCATATGTTGCTAGTTTCTCTGGCTTGTCCTTTTTTATTTAAGAAATAATTCATGCCGGCCATACTTTATTGTTATTCACATATGGGTAGGCATTATATTCATGAATATTTAACCCCGAGCGATATGTGAATAACAATAAAGTGTGGCCGGCATGAATTATTTCAATTCTAATAGGACAAATACGGTAATTTTAAAATTCGAGGCGGTCAATGTTAAGGATCCGTCATCTTGAAAACGTGAAATCCTACATGTCATATGTACAACAATACACAACAATAACTAAAATGCCTATCTTGAAAAGTTATTTTAGTTAAATTCTATCTACATTGAAGCATACACGAAGCCAAATAACGTCTGATATTTACATTTTAAGCTGGAAGTCTTCATATGACGTCACGTTGTTAATGTGCCAAAGTCGTTCAACAATATTTGCCGGAATTGTAATTTTTGTGCTTTTTAGACACAGGGATATGCAAGAATACATTTTATGCTCAGTATTGCATTGGGATTAAGAAATAATTCATGCCGGCCATACTTTATTGTTATTCAAATATGGGGAGGCATAATATTATATTCATGAATATTTAACACCGAGCGATATGTAGGTGCTTTTTTTTTTTTTTTTTAGCTCAGCACGCATCTGTGGCCTATATTTGATTGGTATTCAAATATGCCTTTATTTGTATACCGAATACGGGACGTCATGTTAGAATGCCTCTTCCGTATATTGTCTAACGTGTATTTACAAAATGTGCTTGAACCATTTATTCCATATTATATCACTATTTTATATTCAATATTTGATTCCAACAATTTGATGATCTGGTGTCTCACGAAGACCATTAATTTGTGTGGATGCTCATGATAAATTGATATTAAATCTGTTAGAAGTATCAGTTATGATTTGTTGTCCAAATAGTGATAGTCTAAAGTCACTCTTATTAATAGTAAGTTAACTACAGTATTCATTGATCCTTCTATTATACTGTCCATGATTATGTTGTCATTCATTTTTATGATAAAATGTGGTCATTTTTGTGTGGAAGCCAATCTGCGCATGTTTCTTTATCGATTATTCATAGATTTATATAAAATCCCTATGACCTTATTTCTAAATATACGAGTATTTGGGATAACCTTGATCAATTAAAGTACATTTTGTATTATGAATGAGCCAAATATTACTCCGAGCTAGTAAAAAAGTACTGGTTCCTTGTATGTAGAGAGCGTCGTCATTAACCGTTGAATCATACTTCACACTCTCCCGATATGACGAGTTCCCTACACATGCTTGCCTTTATTCAAGTACATTCCGAGAGAAAACAACCCATCGATGAGGTCATTTCTAAATTTAGTATAATCAAAATTTCAAATAAAAAGATGGCGTTAGACCTTCCCTGTCTTGATATTTGAATGTTGTCTGTCTGGATTGTCCATTATTCATGGCCTCTTCGGTTTTCTCAAAGAAAAGTTTGAAGATACCAAAGCGGTAATCAAAATCCGTACATCGAAGAGGGATAGAAAATACCATGACCAAAAGAAAAAAAAAGACAAAATGACAAACAATAATCAATGATCTACAAAACACTACACCCGCCGTGTTACTCTTGTTACAAACCCAGTGATACGTCACGAATGAGGAAATGACCAGATTGTGATGACTTCAAGGGGGTCCATATAATTACCCAAAGGGACCCAAAGGGATCCTATAGCTACCCAAAGGGACCATATAGCTATTCAAAATAACAATTTAAATGTCAAATAAACCCAGTAAATTATATAATTTAATCATACAATGGGAAAGACGAGTGAAGGATGATGAACAGCAGGTGAACCAGGAGATAAAATTAACTTGTCAGGTTTTTGTTGATTTTTAGTAATTTATTTCGCTTCAGATGTTTGTTTGCTGACTTTTTTTTGTTGTTGTTGGTTTTTTATGATTAAGAAAATAAAAAGCAAAACCTGAAGACCTTTCTTTATTGATCAAAATTAATTTATCATTCTTTTATTTTTATTTCTCTTTTTATATATACATGTATATATATCGTCGCCCTTATACCGCTTCAATTTGATCTATTATAGCATCTTAATTTAATCTTTTCGATACATAATTTAAATTTATTTGTGAAGACTTCATAAAAATAATTACAATATAAAATTTAAAATAAATATACATGTATAATTTTTTTTGTAGTTTTAGCACGATGAGTAAAAGTTTCAGGGTAAAGAAATGTGGCCTTAACAAACATACCTTTGCTAATCTGCTCAAACTGAAAGTATAGTCGAAAACCATTTTGTGTTGCATTTTGAAAGTAACCAAGTTGGAATAAAACTGATGTCTAGTTCATTTTGTTCTATAGAAATTTTGTGCAGCTTGGAGTAAAATGGTTTCACTTTTTAATTTTTAAAGTCTTTATGTTTGTCAAAATACAAGTGGTCTTTTTTGTCACCTTTTTTCCGTTACTTTCTTTGATGAAGGGCTTCTTAGAAACATTGAATTTCCACTCAACATCTGTATTGCAGTTTTTTTGTTTTTACAATTAAATAATTTAAAAACAACAGTTTGATTTTGACCGACACATTAATTAATATTTATTAATGAATACCAAAGAGTAAATTTAATGTCAAATACACTAATTAATTACACATTCTTATTCTAATGACAATTAAAGTATATTTTATGGTCCCTTTGGGTACCTTTTGGTAATTACATGGACCGCTTCAAGGTAACCACTATGAACCCTTTGTTCAGTAGCTTTCTTGTTAGGAGCATCACTCGATCAAGGTAATCATGTTAGGACCGACAAGCGCTGGAATATCGTATCAACTTTATCCATGATACATCCAAGCCTCGATACAACATTATGTGATAAAAGTTTGTCAGTGACTTGCGACAGGTCGGTGGTTTTCTCCTAGATACGATAACGTAACCCTCATTCCGCTTGTGCTCCATTTAGGGTTACGAATCGGTCCCATTTAATGTAATGGAGCAGCGCCCGGAGTGATTCACACTGGGCGGTTTTTTGTCCTAATTCTGTTGTAAGTGGTTGCAAAAATTAACGGGGTTGAAAGATAAATATATTTAGGTAAAGCTTGAGGTGTTTTAAGTAAATGCTGCATCAATCCATGGTAGACTTATATCCATCTGAAAATTTGAATGCATGAAATCTTCTTTCTGTCCGACATTTTGCTTACAAGTTGCTATTTCACGTGCACTGGCCTCGTTTTGGAGATATCCTTATTTGGATCGATTGGCGTAAAATCATAGTAAGTTTTCCATATTTGGCATATATGGATAGGCTCCGCCCATCGCGAGAGTCTACGTAAGGTGTGATGGCGGACAAAAAAATATACGGAATCGATCTTGAAGGTAGAAACAGGTATTGTAACACTTATTTCTTATCCCCATTACTTAAAAATTGTAGGGAATAATAAGTTATGACCACATATGCAAACAGAAAGTTGAAATATTCACGGAACGAAAATTTTAATTTACTCCATTACGTTGAATAGGACCGATTCGTAACCCTAAATGGAGCACAAGCGGAATGAGGGTTACGTTATCGTATCTAGTTTTCTCCAGGAACTCCGGTTTCCTCCACCAATAAAACTGACCGCCAAGATATAACTGAAATATTATTGAAAGTGGCATTAAACACTGTAAACCTCCCAAACAAAAACCAATCCTTGTTTTGCAATACCATTACAAGACCAATGTATTTCTACAAGGTACGTGTTACTTCCGAAAGTTTAGATTATAAAGAGTATTGAAGAAAGTGAACATAAAAGACAATAACAAACTTAATTTGAAATCAACAGAATAAAAGGATAAAGTCAAGATGTTAATTTATAATACTCATGTTGTAACCGTTAATGCAAAAGTGATGGAGCATACCCAATATCAAAAAGGGTGTTAGATGGCTTCAAAATGTCCAGTCGTACTTAAACAAAATAATAAAACGCAAAACCTTTTTTTTCAAACACAGTTATTATAAAAGAAAATATGTAATAGTCATAGCACACAATGGCAGCCTCTCAAAACAAATTGAAAGAAGTAAATTGATATCTAGGCGTTGGCCTGGACTGGCACAAAAATGTGATTTAGGGGAAGAGACGTGGGCACATAAAACTAGCATAATCCCTCCAATGTTTGGACCAAGCAATGAAACTTTATATGTACATCAGGGGTATCTATCTTGTCTCTATTTCTATGATTGTTCACCTTATACGTACATCAGGGGTATCTATCTTGTCTCTATTTCTATGATTGTTCACCTTATACGTACATCAGGGGTATCTATCTTGTCTCTATTTCTATGATTGTTCACCTTATATGTACATCAGGGGTATCTATCTTGTCTCTATTTCTATGATTGTTCACCTTATACGTACATCAGGGGTATCTATCTTGTCTCTATTTCTATGATTGTTCACCTTATATGTACATCAGGGGTATCTATCTTGTCTCTATTTCTATGATTGTTCACCTTATATGTACATCAGGGGTATCTATCTTGTCTCTATTTCTACGATTGTTCTATTAGATGTTGTACCTGTTATGACATTTTGGTCCTCTTTAGCTTTCAATTCTATTAGCTATGATAAAGAAGAATAATCTACACTTAGAATACTTACGAATGATTGTGAGAGTCAGAATTGGTCTGTGGCTGATCATTACATTGAGAATAGACAGCACTTTCTTGTGACTGACAAACAGTTGGTGATGTTGTCTGTTCCGTTGGTTCATTACTAGTGCTCACATCATTGCAACTAAAAATGTTATACTAAATATGTAAAATTCTGCAGTATAATGTATCTTCTAGGAATCTGAGAGGTCATGTATATGCTTGTTTGAGAGATCATGTATATGTGTATTTGAGAGGTCATGTATGTGTGTTTGAGAGGTCATGTATATGTGTGTTTGAGAGGTCATGTATATGTGTGTTTGAGAGGTCATGTATATGTGTTTTTGAGAGGTCATGTATATGTGTGTTTGAGAGGTCATGTATATGTGTGTTTGAGAGGTCATGTATATGTGTGTTTGAGAGGTCATGTATATGCGTGTTTGAGATATCATGTATGTGTATTTGAGAGGGCATGTATGTGTATTTGAGAGGTCATGTATATGTGTGTTTGAGAGGTCATGTATATGTGTATTTGAGAGGGCATGTATGTGTATTTGAGAGGTCATGTATATGTGTGTTTGAGAGATCATGTATATGTGTGTTTGAGAGGTCATGTATATGTGTGTTTGAGAGGTCATGTATATGTGTGTTTGAGAGGTCATGTATATGTGTGTTTGAGAGGTCATTTATATGTGTGTTTGAGAGGTCATGTATATGTGTGTTTGAGAGGTCATGTATATGTGTGTTTGAGAGGTCATGTATATGTGTGTTTGAGAGGTCATGTATATGTGTGTTTGAGAGGTCAT
>MJUT01011101.1:402146-416495 GCA_002080005.1 Gigantidas platifrons | reverse complement strand
TTTAAAATTTGAGGCGGTCAATGTTAAGGATTCGTCATCTTGAAAACGTGAAATCATACATGTCATATGTACAACAATACACAACAATAACTAAAATACCTACCTTGAAAAGTTATTTTAGTTAAATTCTATCTACATTGAAGCGTATACGAAGCCAAATAACGTCTGATATTTATATTTTAAACTGGAAGTCTTCATATGACGTCACGTTGTTAATGTGCCAAAGTCGTTCAACAATATTTCCCGGAATTGTAATTTTTTTGCTTTTTAGACACAGGGATATGCAAGAATACATTTTATGCTCAGTATTGCATTGGAATTAAGAAATAATTCATGCCGGCCATACTTTATTGTTATTCAAATATGGGAAGGCATTATATTCATGAATATTTAACACCGAGTGATATGTAGGTGCTTTATTTTTAAGCTCAGCGCGCATGTGTGGCCTATATTTGATTGGTATTCAAATATGCCTTTATTTGTATACCGAATACGGGACGTCATGTTAGAATGCCTCTTCCGTATATTGTGCTACGACATTATCAGTAAACGATATAAGGACAAACTATTTTATCATTTTCATCCTGTATAAACTTTTTACCTGTACAGAAATGGTGGAGGAAAACTATGTGCCATATGCATATACTGAATTTGGTGAAGGTGTGACTGTACAGTTAAACAAAATTTTTATTTCCATAAATTTGATCCCGTGGGGAGTGCTCCTGAGATAGGAGGAAAATACCAGTAACAGTAATCAATAATCTACAAAACACTACACCTGTCATGTTATTCTTGTTACAAACCCGGCGATACGTCACAAACAAATTGAAAGAAGTCAATTGATATCTAGGTGTTGGCCTGGACTGGCACAAAAATGTGATTTAGAGGAGAGACGTTGGCCCATAAAACTAGCATAATCCCACCAATGTTTGCACCAAGCAAGGACATTGAGTGTTCACCTTATACGTGCATCAGGGGTATCTATCTTGTCTCTATTTCTACGATTGTTCTATTATTAGATGTTGTACCTGTTATGACATTGTGGTCCTCTTTAGCTTTCAATTCTATTAGCTATGATAAAGAAGAATAATCTACACTCAGAATACTTACGAATGATTGTGAGAGTCAGAATTGGTCTGTGGCTGATCATTACATTGAGAATAGACAACACCTTCTTGTGATTGACAAACAGTTGGTGATGTTGTCTGTTCCGTTGTTTCATTACTAGTGTTCACATCATTGCAACTAAAAATGTTATACTAAATATGTAAAATTCTGCAGTATAAGGTATCATCTAGGAATCTGAGAGGTCATGTATATGCGTGTTTGAGAGATCATGTATATGTGTGTTTGAGAGGTCATATCTATGTGTGTTTGAGAGGTCATGTATATGTGTGTTTGAGAGGTCATGTATATGTGTGTTTGAGAGGTCATGTATATGTGTGTTTGGGTGTATCAATTGTGCCTCTGCTTCTATGATTTTCGATTGGATTTTTGAACTGTTGGGTTAAACCTGACACATGGTTGTAGAGTAGACCAATATGTAACAACGATACAAAGACAAGATAAGCTCAGACATATCGAAAATCCAAGACAACTTGTCTGACATTCGGTCAGACAATTTAAAAAAAACTGTCTGACCGAAAGAAAATTTGTCTGACCGAATAAAAACCTAAAATGCCACCACATATTCCACATCGCCATTAAAAACTCATTTATTTGTTTAACATGTTTACTTCAAGAATAATTTTTTAGGTATTCATCATATTTCATGACATTCTCAATATTTGTTCAAAATTAAAAAACTCAAACATAACACTCATCTTCATAATCATCATCAATGTCTTAAAAACTCTTTGTGGAAAAAAAATTATGATTTGTTGTGAAAAAAAAAATTCTGTCAGACATTAAATTCACCCCCCTCCTTTTTTTCCACCTAAGATAAGAAATGATGCTTTACCAAAACAAGAACACTTTTAATATTTTTATAGAATGTTATTTTTAATGTGGTCATAAGTAAATAAGGTATTGTTTGTTTTCCTTGCCAATAACTCTCTGAAAGAGATGTCGACTCAAATGTGTTTTTGGCAACATATTTTCCTTCCGTTTCCGGTTCTTCCATATTGTATTTCTCAAATCATGAATCTTTCGTACCTAACCATGTCGGACCATTAAGTTATGATTTTTTTTTACAAATGACAATGTACCAAGAAATTAGGTTTTATGAACATATTTAATGAAGAATACGAACTTTATCAATCTAAAGAAACTTACGAATATATGTTTTCAAAATACAAATAGTGAAAATGATAACCGTTTTGGTTTATTTTAAAGACCGATCTAGTCGAATGCCGATCTATGTTTGGGGCGAATTATATTTCTTTAAGGGAAGTTACTCGATAAGGATTATGCAATGGTCAAGTTTAGTTATTCACAGAAAACGCTTATTTAAAGAAATAAACATGCTATTGCAAGAAAGATCGACTTTTACAGACACTGTTTGACGGACTGACAAAAAGAAAATTGTTTCCTGACCGAAGTAGAGAACAAATTTTTACCGGACTTTCGGACCGACATGCCGAAAACATCGTCGGACCAGCTTGATTTTTATCTGTCAGGTCTGACGGTCCGGCATATTTCGATCTAGTCGAATGCCGATGTTTGGGGCGAATTATATTTCTTTAAGGGAAGTTACTCGATAAGGATTATGCAATGGTCAAGTTTAGTTATTCACAGATAACGCTTATTTAAAGAAATAAACATGCTATTGCAAGAAAGATTGACTTTTAAAGACACTGTTTGACGGACTGACAAATTGAAAACAAATTTTTACTGGACTTTCGGACCGACATGCCGAAAACATCGTCGGACCGGCTTGATTTTTACCTGTCAGGTCTGACGGTCCGGCATATTTCGATATGTCTGTTAGCTTCGATTAAATTTTTAGGTATTCTGACAGGGTGGTATTTTTTTTTTGGACTATCACCATGTTATAGTTTACAACTATGAATGCGAAAATATATATACCTTGAAACGTGTTACTCTAGTTACAAAGCCGGTGATAAGTCATGAAGGAGAAAAGAACCGAAAAGTGCTTACTTGACTTCTGTGTGAGCTTTATTTATGAGAAGTTTACAAACAAAACATCAAGTTAAATGAATGCACTTGGATTGGACTACCGATGGACGTTTTTGGTTGCCACCAGTGCCGGATTTAGGACAAATGAGGCCCTGTGCCAGTTAAGTTATGACAGGCCCCTTACTTGGGCCCTGAAGGAGGTAGACCTGGTAGTGCTACACAGACACACTCCCATAGACTATCAAATCTATCATTATTTAAATTTAAATTGCACCACATAAGTAAAAATCCATGTAAAAAAACGTTTTTTGACAGGAAGATGTCCCCCCTCCCCCCTGGCCAACGGGATCCTGTGCTTCAGCACACCTAAGCACAATGGTAAATACGGCACTGGTTGTCACAGTAACAGAAGGTGGAGATAACATGTAAGTAATATCAAAACTAAGATTATCCTCCCTCATGCATTGGCAAGTTTAGCATGTTAGGCCTGTTGGTTACCTTGCTTCAAAATACTTTAATTATTTGGCTATACGTTACATAGGCTTTGTCCGAAATGGACTCGTTGCATCTCACATCTCAGGCTTTGTCTTCAGTGTAATATTACGCATAAATTCATTCTCGCAAAATATATCAACAAAGATAATTGTAATATTTGAAACTCTATGTTTTACTGTTAAAACATACCATACTTCAGGATAAGGTATATAAGTCTTCAATTCTACATACTCCGACAATTTAGAATTCGATACACTCAGATTCTTTCTCAATTTGGCAATTTCTACATCCTTTTGCTCGTTGATTTTTAGAAGTCCATCATACTCTACATCCTTTTGCTCGTTGATTTTTAGAAGTCCACCATACTCTAGTTTCATACTGTTAATATAGAAATAATGCCTATGACAACACTACATTGTATATATATATACATCAAGGGACGTATATATCCCATTCATATTTTATGCTAAAATGTTCAAATCTGACACATCTAAACATGCAATATCAATGAAAAATCGTATTTGCTTATTTGTCCATGACTTAGCAAATATGGTTGAATCATTGAAGCAGTTAAATCTACCTTATACAACTATTAAGTTCTGATAAGAATTAAATTAGTACATATATAGTGTATTCCATATTATATCACTATTTTATGTTCAATATTTGATTCCAAATGAATGACCTATTTATTCCGGCCTCCCAATTAAACTATAAATTTCTTTAATGAATTTTTTATATTAAATCTGCTAAAGTGAATCACTTATGATTTGTGTTGGCCATTAGAGTATTGGTTTGTGCATATATATCTCTATTACTGTTGGAAATAAAATTATCAAGAGTAAGAAGGTTAGGATCGCATAAAAGTAGTTTAATCCCACCCCATTCATGTGCCTGTCCCAATCCAGGACCTAGATCACCGACTTTATTTGTCGTGGTCATTTTTATGTGCAGTTGTTTGGTGTGAGAGGTTATTGTTCGTTTTGTTGATATTGTTGGTGGAATTGTTGACCATCACTGTTTAAAATATTTCATTGTATAAACAACAGGATTATCTACATTATATAAATACATACTTACTCCACATATTTTTCTTTAAACTTGTTCAACTGAATTTCTATTCCTTCTATTATTGCTTGTTTGTTGGCCAACTCTTTACTTTGTAAATTTTCCTCATAATTGAACTCTTCCGGTAACAGGGAAGAAGCAATGCCCTCGAAGCCGTAAGAATTTTGAGTTAACAACCTGAAATATCAATATTATTTCAATTTGTATTGAAGTGCCTGTACCATGCCAGGAATGTGAGCAGTCATGTATTTGAATCCTAGGGATATCGAACTGTTCCGACAGTGTGGTATTTCTTGGTTTTTAATTTTTTTACTCAGATTACTGTAAAACCTGGTCAACAAGAATCTTAGGGGGATTGTAAAATGGATCTGTTTGAACCATAAATCAAAAACATTTATAGACGAATGACGAATACCTATATTTTATTTATTTTATATGTATATAGCAAGAATGTGGAGGTACACTATTTGCAAAAATCAATGTCTAGTAATTATTTATCAAAGTTAACTTTTTTATTTGCTGAGGAACAATCGTGTATTCGTATTTAACTAAATTGCCTATCACCACATTTTATGCATATTTGTACACGAGATGTATGACAATTTCATAGAAAACAATTTGCTGAAAAAGTATCAATTAAATCATAGGTCATTCTGTCATGTAACAACAAAGTAAGGTAAGGTATCAAAACAATACCACGACTTGAGAGGATTCTTAGATAATGTTTAATGAAAAGGTGAATTAAAAACATTCGATTGAAATTTTACTCACATTGGGAAAGCACTTTCATTTCACTAAGATTTGTGTTAGGGGTCTACATTTTGCATCTTAATATGACTTTAATATATGATTTTGGAACTGTTCCTACAGTGTGCTATTTTTGTTTGTATTTTATTCTATTAATACACAATGTAACATCTAATCTAATATTTACGTCATATTAACCTACACCTTATAACCACCTTGTATCATATTAACCTACACCTTATAACCACCTTGTATCATATTAACCTACACCTTATAACCACCTTGTATTATATTAACCTATACCTTATAACCACCTTGTATCATATTAACCACACCTTATAACCACCTTGTATCATATTAACCTATACCTTATAACCACCTTGTATCATATTAACCACACCTTATAACCACCTTGTATCATATTAACCACACTTTATAACCACCTTGTATCATTTTAGTCAAAAGCTGTATTGTACGATCAAAAATTGTATGTTTACAAGGATGGCCGAACCACACCAAGGTAAAGGTTGCATCTAAGTTTTTGTTATAAATGTTAGATGGTAAATGGGATCGAATGTGATAGAACAGAATGCATGTTAAATTACGCTCCAAAAAGGGAATTTTCCGTTCTTTCGGGGTCGATATCTTTGTTGTACATATATAACTCGGATAAAATTGAACTTAATTGTGTAGTTTAATCATTTGTCTATCATTGCATGTATGGTGTCTTGTGTTCCAGCAATAAGTTTTCGTTCTTTGATGGTCGGAGAAGCAATGATACGGTAAAAAATCTGTTGGATGATACGATCATCATCAGTCGATTCGAGGAGAGTGGATTTTGACCGTATCATTTTTCACCTTGGTGTGGTTCGGCCATCCTTGTAAACATACAATCTTAATCTATCATACAACTTTTGACTAAAATGATAGAAGGGGTGGTTTTACAAATTGTTTACAGTATACCATCTAAGCACAGTTGTTTTCTATAAGAGTTGTAGAATCAATGTTTTCACATTAGGATTTGTCTAACGATCTATAATGATTTTCTGTTTTTCAACATTTCTCTTACCTCTGTCCTTCAAATCATATATATTTTACTCTTTCTGATTAAGATATTAAGATATTAGTACTGTAATATACCAATTAAAGTAAACAAATTACAAAATAATACAACTTTTGTTAGTTTAGGATAAAACATTTTAACAATGAGATCAGATGGAGAATTGGTTATAATATACATATATATATATGGAAAGTCTGAAGACATTAAAGGGATAATCAGAAACTGTAAAATAGAGGAAGGATGGACAGTATCATGGCCAAGAGAAAAAGAACAAAAAGACAAACAATTATCTACAAAACACTGCACAGAAAATCAAAACTGAACAACACAACATGAACCACACCACAAAAAAGGAAGGAGAGTGAATTTAGGTGCTCTCTAAGGATAGACAGTATTATCACTATCTTGTGTTTTAATGTGCTAGTTTTAGAAATACAGAAAGGTGAGTAGGACAATAAACAAATGAGGTGACGAGTAATTCTAATATCCATAACTTACAGAGACCATTAGGTTGCCGGATCTACGATTTAAAATGAAAAAAATAAATTTAGAATAATGTTGGAGTAAAATAGAATCATATGTATATCATATTATATGTTGGTCGTAATATAAACAATATTGAGATCGAAATAATATCTAGTTTAATTTTTGGCAGTGACATCAGAAGCTGTCTTTTGATTTGATTTGATTTGATGAATTGTGTTTAACACCACTTTCAGCAATATTTCAGCTATATCATGAGGACCAATTTTAGTGGTGGAAGAAGTCGGAGTACCCGGAGAGAGCCACTGACCATGGGAAAGCAACTAGTAAACTTTATCACTTGCGGCTGCGTGTCGAGTGCATCCTTTTTTGTAATTTACAAAGTCGGGCGCGAACCCACGCAGTATTGGTGATAGACTTGTATGAGTTGTTAGGTAATCAAACTACCTAACTCATTGAGCCAACCGGACCCTTCAGAAACTGTAAATAAACGTTCGACTTCAATGATGAACGTGAATTGTTACCATAGAAATTGAATAAACACTTATCACACCTTGTTACTGAAAATGTAAAACAAGGGTATTTTTGATTTATTGTATTTTAATGTTAAATCCGTAGAATTTTATTTATATTTATGGTGAGTACAATTGCACAAATAATAAATCATGCTCTTCTTTCAAACTCTACAAAAGAGGTCTGTTACATAGAGGAAGTGTGTCATTCTCATAAATCACTACTCACTATGGTTAACTGTCAAAAGAGTTTGAAGATACCAAAGGGGTAATCAGAATCCATATATCAAAGAAGAACAGACAACACAATGGCCAAAAGAAAAAGTACAAAAGGACAAACAACGATCTACAAAACATACACATAAAACTGAAGATCTAGTAACACAAACCCCAATAAAACCCGGGGGTTAACTCAGGTGAACTCATGTTAACTCATGCTGTCCGTATTTTTAACTGATAACCCTCCATAGAGCACCCTCTATTCGCCCCATGAAGACACTATAATGATCAGTTATTTTTATGGTTTGAACACATGGGACATCCACTAGTACCCATATTGCTACAAGGAAAAGAGGATGTAATTAATAAGTTTGAACATTCATAACAAGCCATTGTAATGACGAGTTGGTGCAATTTGTATTATAGATGCAAGGAGCGTGGCATGCTCCAAATAAGAGAGGTTCATCCATGTCTCGCCATAATGGAAAACATCTATCAAATAATTCTTCTCTGTAAAGATTTGGTGACAGATTTTTGTTCAATAAAATACTTTGCCCAACCAAACACTAAAAATTAAAGGTCGGTCCATTATAAGGTGTAATATAATATTTTTTTGCTAGAAAACAAGAAAATTGTAATTAACACCCAAGTTCCTGATTAAATTTTTGTTTTTAAATAATATTGTATTCCCAACCATATGAATATGAGATTACCTGTTCTCATGGAAACCCTACAAAATGACATTTTTTTTTTAAAACATTGTTAAAATAAGTCGGCTAATTTTTACCTTGTATCATATATTATCAACAAAATTTCATGATTATGTAAATCAAATCAAACACCCGAACGTGTTGTTTATCTTATTGATAAAGCTATATTTCTCTTGGCTTTTAGCTAAGAAACGTAACTGACGCAACGAGAATGTCTATATATAGTCCTGTCAATGATATACATTGACAAATGTTAAGATGATGTTCATGTCCTACATTGTATAGCAGTAGCTAGATAGGTGCAACTAGTGGAGCAGCAACTCTTTCGTAGCAACTGAATTCACCCACATTTTTTGTGGAGTTCATGTTGCTCAATCTAGTTTAGAGTCTAGAGTTTTGTGCTTTTTTGTTTTGGTCATTACATTGTGTGTCTTTCGATTTATGGCTTCTTACAAAAGTGAAAATGAATCATATGGAGACTATCTTAGGGAACGGTGTAGTTTATATGGATGGATGTGGAAATATGTAATTATTCTATTAGTTGTCCTACCTTGGATATTGAGAAGAGTTGTCATACCCTGGAGATTGACAATGAATGATATCAGGACGGAAACCACACCCATCATCTTCCATTATATTTTGTGGTTCGAACATGTACAGCCCTATAATATAAAATAATAGTAGACTCAGAATAACAATTTGAATTATTTGATTATAACATGAAGGAGGGAAAATACTGAAGAAATGTAGAAACCGTAATACGAGGATTACACTTAAATTTGTGGATACAAATTTTCGTGAATCGAGGAAAAGGTGTGTTTTCGTTGATACATAATTTTGTGGATCCCCTGTTATATATAATTCCATATAAAAAAATCACATGTCGGTCATGTAGACCTTTATGGCATCATTCAAAACGAAAAGTGATCTAAAAAGATATTACTATTCGTGTTGAAAGTGGAGTTAAGGGAATACGATACAGTAGCAAGGGCAGATAATTACTTTGCCGAATACTGCATGTTGTTTTCGTGACGTCGCGGTAACGACTTTGTAGGGTAATTTGGCGCCGAAATTGACGATGTCTAGGTTTGTCATGAAAAATGCACGGTTTTTGTTCTGTAGCTAAAAAACAAGCACATGTAACCCCTTACTTTTTGTTAACATTCTAAATAAAATCATTGCAAGAATATCATGACAAAATATAAGAAAATATCAATTGGCATTTTTTTTCTACAGTACATGCAAATTTATTCATGAAGAAACCACTAAATAATCCATATATTCCACAAATAAGTAGAATTTTTGGACTACTTAATCTATTATTGGCAATGTACATGTTCATCATCTTTGAACGCAATTATCATAGGAAGCTATTGTAAAAAACTGGATGCAATTATCTTTTACCGTTTTGAAATTGTGATATTTTCTTTACCGCTATAAAAATCTGTATTTTAAAAATTTGTCGAAAAATGGTCGAAATTCGATCGTAAATATCTCGAAAACTAAGTCACGAAGGTATATTTTTCTTTGCATATTTGGAAAGAGCATGTCGAAATTGACAAAATCACGAATTTTCATGAAAAAATCATTTGGCAATCCCTACTGTATCATATTCCCTTAAGCACCAACAAACAAACAAACAAACTGTTTGTGTTTGTATCAAACAAATGTGTATTGGTGGTAATTAGATGTATCTCTAAATATTCTACGGTCATCACGAATTGGTTGATTGCTAAAAATGTCAATCTCTAATGAATTGTTTCCATATCTGTTCCTGTCTAGGACAAGACTTTTACAAGACTTTATTTGATTAACACAGTGGGTGTCTTATCAGAAACAGTAACTGTTTACACTTCGCGAACACAGTGGTTCACCCTGTTTTTTTTTTGTTGGGTCCGTGTAGTTGATCATTTTAGTTCTCTGTTTTGTGTTTTTGTTTTGTTTGTCTTTGTCCTGTGTCTTGTGTATACAATGTAACCAGTTTCTCTGGATTGTCTATTCTTGACTTAATCCTGTGTGATCCAGTAAACGCTACTGAATGACATTTACTGTTACCTGTAAATAAAACTGGTTCTGTGTTCAACATTAAGTGCATTGTAGTCCGAGATTCCTCTGCCGTTCGACGACTATTTAGAACTTGCTGTTGTTGTTGAACGTCAGAGCGCTTGCCATAAGCAAAACAGCGGATTTTTTCCCACATCTCATTTGTAACACATTTCCACGCTTTGTGGCCATAAGATTTTATTTTCTATCCAAAACCCTAATATATATCGCTTCACCAATCATTTTTCTATTCATTCATAACCATCTTACCCTCAGAGAGTGGTGTTACACTCGATTACAGCACGTTTTTTCCTTACACCTGATGATTTGGTCATTTCACTGCCATTTTTTTAACGTGATCTCGCGATACTAACTGAAAGATGACAGCAATGCATTGCATGATGGGAGATACTAAATGCAGTGCGCCAAATTAGCATACGTAAACAAACATACAAGACGATATAAAGCGTATTCTGCAGGACAAACAGTTCCATCTACAGCTCAAATCAGAGCAGAAGAAAATAATACAAAATATGTTGGATAGAAAAGATCCATTTGGCAGTGTTATCTGCGGACTTCGGAAAGAGCATATCCTACGTTTCCCCCTATTTTGGACAAGGTCAGATCATATATGCAAATCATCTCCCATGATACATTGCGGTAATAGTAGTTCTCTCGAAGTCACGCGACAAATATTTCAAAATGTCAGTGTTCAAAATGACGAAATCATATGGTCTGGGGAAATTGTGCTGTAATGGAGTGTAACACCAATTTCTGAGGATAAGATGGTTATGAATTAATAGAAAAATGATTGGTGAAGCGATTTATATAAGGGTTTTGGATAGAAAATAAAATCTGATAGTCACAAAACGTGGAAATGTGCCTCTCTCGAGTGTGNTCTAAATAGTCGTCGAACGGCAGAGGAATCTCGGACTAAGTGCATTGCTATCTTATCAACAGTAGCAAAATACCAGAGCTGAGTATCGGACAATAAACGCTATTTATAGAAACGAAAGTAGATATTATTGTTTATGTAGCAATACAAGAACGTTACCTACTTGACTGTGTATTCACCTGGTTAACATCAAGCCAATACAAACGTTACCTTTTTAACCAAGATTGAGAATGTAATTGTTAATTGGGGGGATTTGGTATCAAAATTAGCCAGCTGTACGACATTGCTTGTTTCGTTCTTAATTGAAATAAAAAGTAGACTTCTACATGTAAAGTTCAGAATTCGTCTTACTCTTTTTTATCGAATCATCATCACTGTATATTCAACCCAGTCAGTTTTTTTTATATTCTGCTAACAGTACAGAATGAGAATGCCTAAAAAATTCACAGGCACTCGGGTACACTCTGTTATTTTCGTTATTTCATTAAAATTAAATATTTTCCCTTTTAGTGCCTCTATTCTAACATTCTCTACGCAGAATCACCTAATTTTGACGTATTTTACACATTTTAATACAAAGCTTGGTGGGAATTCCAACACTGTACAGTCGGAGTTATCTCCCATTGTACAGTGGATGGAATTTGGGCCGAGCCCAGTAACAGTATTACTTAATCAGAATCATTTTCAATACTGTGTACTGCCTTATATTTTCTTTAATATTATTGATTATTGTTTGTTGTATTATTAACTTTATTTGATATTGATTGTAATGCTCATGATATGGGCCGATAATTCGAAAATAAAAATCTTATCTTATCTTATCTTATCTTACAACCAATTTTTTTTTCTATATATGTTGATATTATATCAGTGGGTTGTATCAAAATGTGTAAAATACGTCAAAATTAGGTGATTCTGCGTAGGGAAGGCACTAAAAGGGAAAATATTTAATTTTAATGAAATAACGAAAATCACAGAGTGTACCCGAGTGCCTGTGAAAAAATTCCAAACATCTGCTGGTTCCCCAAATACTAAAACCAGACTGAATAAGTGACGTAATGATAAAACATACGGGTATCTACATACATAATTTCTAAATATAGTCAACAATGTTTTTAATAGTGTTTTAGACCTACTTTCCCTCACATGTCAGTCATATGATAGATTAAATGATAATGGGGGAACAAGACTGTTTAAATGCACAGGGACTCGTGAATGGACATATTTTTTTAATGATTTTTTAAAATTATTTTACGTGTTTTTCCTATTTACTGTCTGTTTTTATTAAATCATTAGCACCTAGATTTTCATGTTTACAGTCAATGTGTAATATACCTGGGACTATTATACTGTATAATACAGTATAATAGTCCCAGAATATATTATCTTCTCCTTCTTCTTCTTCGAGTTCGAAATATCTTCTGCCAGTATAGGCACACCTCCTAGGTATGGAGTCTTTAAACACTCATAAAAAGTTGGATTCTTCCACCAATAAAAGGTAAAATCTATTTACATTTCACATCCACCATTATGTACACAGTCATTCTATTATTTAAAGTCTATAAAGTTTATGTATTTGATCACCTTATTCTTAAAATCTAAAATCAATTGGGAGCTAAGTTCCTTGAATTATTACGAGTCAGTACAGCAGTCCTCATAAAGTTTTCAAAACTTCTAAAAAAAAGAGAAATAGATCGTGTAATTGACCCCTATACTAAAAAAAAACCAATAGAAATAAAATAGAGGATGAGTTTCTGGGACTATAGTGACTCACTCCCGTACAGCTAGTCCTATAACATAGATATTTTCATTTTACATTATCGTTTTATATTCATTTTTTTTCGTTTTTGCTATTTTTTTTTTTTTTTTTTTTTACTATTTTTTTTATTGTCAATATGGTGCGAGGATTAAGATTAAGATTTTTTTATTTTCGAATT
Organism: Gigantidas platifrons; assembly: GCA_002080005.1. Lineage (NCBI taxonomy): Eukaryota > Metazoa > Mollusca > Bivalvia > Mytilida > Modiolidae > Gigantidas > Gigantidas platifrons. The sequence continues at coordinate 403,245 of MJUT01011101.1, read as the reverse complement.
ATCGGCCTATATGAGCATTACAATCAATATCAAATAAAGTTAATAATACAATAACAATAATCAATAATATTATTAATCTGATATCATTCTTAAAATTTTATTGGTAGATACCAAATCACATGATATACTGTATAAACAAAGGTTGCACTGTCAACAATTTTTGTAAGATATAGAAAATAGCAGATTGCACGGTCATACAGCACGTTACTAAAAATAAACACAAATTTTCCAGTCATACAGCACGTTACTAAAAATAAACATAAATTCTCCAAAGTCATACAGCACGTTACTAAAAATAAACATAAATTTTCCCAAATCATGACCACATGGTTAAATCAGAAGATAGACTTTTTCAATGTTAAAATGATAAAATTGTTATTTGAATTACAAATTTGTTGAGTAAATAGTGTTACATGTTATTGTGCTTTTGTGTGTTTACAAAATCCATAATAAAAATGCAGTGATATATATATACAGAAATCAAAAGTTACAGCATTGGACAAATATTTTAATTCCTGCTAAATTTTCTTTATATTTGTCAATAATGTGGATTAATAATATAACAATTGTAGCTTTTGTATGAGGTCGATACGTGGTTTATATCGACCAACAGAAGTATATCGACCTCGGACTACGTCCTCAGTCGATATACTTCAGTTTGGTCTATATAACCACGTATCTACCTCATACAAAAGCTATAATTGTATAATATTAAAGAAAATATAAGGCAGTACACAGTATTGAAAATGATTCTGATTAAGTAATACTGTAGCTGCGGAACCGTAGCCCTTTATGGCCCTTTTTTTTCTTTCTTTTTTTTTGGCGGACCATAAAGGGGGGGGGGAGAGAGTAGATGCTGTTGTTAGGTATAGATTGGTTTGTTGTTGAAGATTCCAGAAGAAAAGCAGCAATTAATATGCTATTCCTTTGTGAAATGGTTGTTTCCTTGTATGTTGTTGGATTTTGTTTTATGTACAATATACATGATGTACATTTACCCATATCCTACATCTTTTTTTCAGGTAAATAACATAATGAGAGCTTTTCATGAGTATCGCAACAAAGTTTGATCTTTAATTCTTTCTGTAGCTGAAAGAAA
>MJUT01011101.1:387532-401810 GCA_002080005.1 Gigantidas platifrons | reverse complement strand
TTTTTTTTTCTGGTGCATTTATTACACACTGGCTGAAAAGGTTTACTTTCCACTTTTTTTCGCGGTTTAAAACTCCCGCTTAATAGGCCTCTCGATACGAAATGGATTGGTCGTGCGTAGCGAAGAACAAGCTAAAAAAGTTCCGAAAATCTTTCCGACCAATGAAATAACTCGAAACAAAATATGCTCGGTAAACCTCCTGAAACGAGGAAATTTGGATGTGTCGTCGAGAATAAACTTGAATTTCATCAATAAATATGTGTTGTTCGTACGTATCAACTAGATAGGAATGAAGGGAACTCATTTTTGAGACGAGAACAAGCAAAGATCCTTTTGAAAACTGGCGCGTTGTTGTAAAATATCGAGTCGAAGCGAGGATTCCCTCTTCGTATTTTGACGATTGTTTCTTACCTTTAGGTTTATTTAGTAAAACGGCAGCTGGACCTAGAAACAAAATTTAGTAGAACGAGAAAGTTGTAACACTAAATGTTGTAAAATATGGATATATGGCTTTAAGATGTACTTCCAGACAAAGATCCATACATAATCGCGGGAGGGACCAATGAGGAAAGGGGGGGGGGTCCGGAATACGATTGCCTGTTAAATACAGCTCTCTTGGTTTGCAGAATATATGATCCTGTTACTATTTTCAGCCGAGTTGGTATTCTAGATATATATCTCCTGTTTGCAGTGTGAGTTTTTACAATTTGATGTCACTGGCCAATTCGATAGGTGTTGAAGTGAATTGAATGCTTTTGCTTCAAATGTAATTCTCTCAGCCCAGTATAAATTGACTCTTTTGTTTATCATGTTTTTCCATTCTAATTTTGCATAAAGTATCCACATCCATATAGGTATTTTTAGTATATGGATGTGGATAGTATATTGCACATTGACTGTAAAGTATGAAAATCTAGGTGCTAACGATAATGATTTATTAAAAACAGACAGTGAATAGGAAAAACACGTAAAATAATTTTTTTTAAATCATTAAAAAAATATGTCCATTAACCAAGTCCCTGCGTTTAAATGTATTTAATATGTTATGTTATTTGCCTTTAGCTATATATAGTTTATTCATACATTTTATTGTTATCGTTGCTTATCACAATTACTAGGATTCCTTCAAACTAAAAATTCAGTATTTATATTAATATAATACTTATTTCAATTTCTTTTCAACTCGTATGGATTTTATTAAATTATCAAAACGTATTTTCGACTATTGGCAAAGTCACACAAGATGGCCAAGACTGTTAAACAAGCACCATCATTCGTAGAATATCTTTCAATATTTTATTTTCATAAGTCAAGTTGAAGGGCCCCAAGTGGTTACCGTCGTTGCATTCTGATTTATAAGCCAAACACAGCCGCCATGAGTTCGCGTCCAGATACCCGCTTCAAATTTCAATATAAGACATTTACTAAAGATTGTAGGTTTCACTACTCAGCTTCTTATAACTCTAGATCTTTGGGTTAGGGTTATGGTGTTGTAATCCCACTTTCAACAATATTTCTGTTATATCGTGGCGGTGAGTTTTATTAAATTTCAAAATATCTTTGTTATGTATTAAGAAATTTGAAGGGTTAGGATTAGGGTTAGGGTTATGGTGTTGTACGCCATTTCAAAAATATTTCAGTTATATCGTGGCGGTGAGTTTTATTGGTGAAGGAAACTGGAGTAACTGGAGTAAACCACCGACCTGTCGTAGGTCAGACATATTTATCGAATAATGGTGTATCGAGTACACCTCGCCATGAGCGGGATTCGAGCTCACAACGTATAACTCTTTAGGTTTACCTCTTTGTTTGACAATTACTGAAAGTGACGATGAACACTAAGTATACTATCTAATATATAGATAATAGTTGAGGTCATCGACTGTCTTTAATAGAACTAATGTCATTTATATATGACAACTTCTGTGTCACGAAGATAAATATATTATGTATAATGTTCAGGATTATAGCGTTCTTAATAATAACGCTGTTCACCCGGTCATATGTGAAGGTTGGCATTTTACTCACATGTGGAAAGCACTTGCAACCAAGACCACATCATTTCACTAAGAGGGCAGGTTTTGGCCCATAAAACTAGTTTAGCCCCGTTACTTTTTAATGAAGTGCCTTTACCAAGCCAGGACAGTGAGTGGTCATGTATGTTGTTATTTAGATATCGTTCTGAATCTTATCTTTTGATTTTGTGTGATTTTGTTTATATAATACTCAACAACAACACTTTTAGCGCAAACGCGGTAATGTTGTCAATTCGGCTATTTCGTGTACCCTCCCGCGAAATGGTGTACGTTATACTGACCTACATTTACCGTAGAAAATTAAAATTCCGCGAAATGTTGTTGACAATTTTGGCACGTCAACATCATGACGTCACATGAAGACTTCCAGTTTAGAACATAGAGATCCTGACGTTTTTTGGCTTCGTGTACGCCTCCTTGTCGAAGTGGGATTTGTAGTATTTTCCCTTTCTTTTGAATTGATGTTCATCAATGACAACATTTANTAATCTCAAATGAAAAAAATCTTATAATATTATTACTCACACAATATAGAGTTTGATTTAATATATGTGCTCAAATTGCGCCGATTCCGTCATCATATGTGAAGGGGGCTAAACGGAACAGCCGTTGTATGGCTGATTCTAAGGTGTCCTAAGGTCATAAGTAAATTACCGTATTTGTCCTATTAGAATCGAAATAATCCATGGCAGCCATTGTGTTATATTCATTTAACCATGGGCTGGGCCTTTATAATCGCTAATTTAACCCCTCGCTGTCGCTCGGGATTAAATTCGATTATAAAGGCTCACCCCATGGTTAAATGAATATAACATAATGGCTGCCATGGATTATTTCTTAAATAAACGTCAGCGAAAACCATTAACAAGAGAATGATACTATTGCCCTCCGTTCTTCTGCGAGAAGCAATTCTGAATCAGTTCTTTCAGTCTATGTTTTAATTGGGCATGTCGAATTGTAGTATATAAAATAGAAAAATCAAATGTTTTAATGCTGTGACAAAATATACCTAGATCTAGATCTAGAATTTGAAGTCTCAATCAAATCTCTGGAGACCCGTTTAAACAGCTGTAAAAAAATAGCAGCTATAAGTTTAGAAAGAGACTTGGTAGAAGCATAGGTACCCGTGGACCCCCCCCCCCTTTTTTTTTATTTTTAGTTCATTACTTTTGTTGGACGTTTTCATTGTAAACAGTGTTGAACAGCTTCAAACATTACCAAAAACTAAATCCGAGATCGATACAAGCCCATTTATTAAAACACAAAAACCCTCCTCTACTCTATTATACTATATTTAGAATAGAGGAGGGTTTTTGTGTTTTTAGAAATGGGCTTATATCGATCTCAGATTGAGTTTTTTGGTAATGTTTGAAGTTGTTCAACACTGTTTATAATGAAAACGTCACACACAAGTGATGAATTAAAAAAAATATTAAAAGGGGGGGGGGGGTCCACGGGTACCTATGGGTAGAAGACAAGGCTGTAGTTGTTGCATATGTATGATTACCCTGTGAGATACCCAAGACTAATTCTATCTTTAAGTAATCAACGTAATTCCTTTTGCTGATAACAACGGTGTTTGTAGGGTCTAATCTGCAGAAACAACAACATATTTGTCGTAAATATTGAGACAGGGTCGAGATCTTTGCATACAGATGATGTTTTTGTGCTTATTAATCTTTTGAGTTTGCTATTCGAATTTGAATCAATGCCATTACACCGTTAACCCATTCTGAAAAAGTATTAGCCTCGTTATTTTAATTTTCTTGCATAATTCTCCACATAGTCTGTAAGTAATTTGAAGTTGTATTTCCAGTTCATGGACTGTGGACCGCGGTGTTTTGAACCTTTAGCAATGATTTTACCGATATTCTCATTGTCTATGATGTTCAAATCTGTCGTAATAACGGGGCCAGTGGTATTATATTTTAATGGAGAATTGTGGTAAAAATAAGCAGGAGGTTTAGCTGAGGTCCTAAAACGGAAGTACTGCAATACACGTCTATAAGGTTGAGTGCAGTGTAGGAATATGAAATAATATGAACACATTGATCTTGAGGTGGAACAATAGCACTTACAGATTTATGGTGTGGGATATTGCCAAGATTGATGGCGTCCAAATATTTGGCAACAAAGAAAACTGGGAGAAATAATGAAGTGATGATGATGACCGCATTGTATTAGACTTTTCATTGCTGGTCCACGTGTAGACATGTCTCTCTCCACTCAAACACATTATCCTCACCCTGAGTTAACCAGTCTTTGCTCTTACTCTTTAATGATACATGCTCAGTCAAGAAGCAGCAAATACCAATTTGGTAGTCTTTGAAAAATGTGAAGATACCAAAGGAGTAATCAGAAGTCGTAAATCTAAGATACCAAAGGAGTAATCAGAAGCCGTAAATCTAAGATACCAAAGGGGTAAGCAGAAGTCGTAAATCTAAGATACCAAAGGGGTAATCAGAAGTCGTAAATCTAAGATACCAAAGGAGTAATCAGAAGCCATATATATAAGATACCAAAGGAGTAATCAGAAGCCGTAAATCTAAGATACCAAAGGGGTAATCAGAAGCCATATATCTAAGATACCAAAGGGGTAATCAGAAGCCATATATCTAAGATACCAAAGGGGTAATCAGAAGCCATATATCTAAGATACCAAAGGGGGGTAATCAGAAGCCATATATCTAAGATACCAAAGGACAAATAATGATCTACAAAACATTACACAAATAACACGAACCCCACTAAAAATCCGACTTAGCCCAAATAGGGATCTAGCCCAGTATATACCGTACTAATGGTAAGCAAGTTAACTAAAACATCACAGACATTGTTCCGATTTGAATATTGTTAGGGATGTCTCCGAAAGTAATAACACAGACACAATGTTTTTACAAAGGGTTTAACTAAATGTCATTCGTGAAACTAAGTACGTACTGGTGAATGTTTTCAAGACTCAAACCTACCGAGCTGCTCATCGTGTCGCCAGTTGATGGATAAGGGGTTCTTAAAGGGGCGGCTGTCGGGTTGTTAAATGGAGAGCCTAACCAAGTACCATTGTGGTTAACCTGTTTGTATAGTGGTACGTTCTTTTTTATAGATCTAGACAAAGAATATGCGCATTGTAGCAGCTACACGTTTTACGCCCCTCAGTCATTCTAATGAAATGTGGCCAAAGTAGTGTTTTTCGTGTCGCATATAATGATGGGCGATTAAAAATGATCTTGAGTGTACCAGGTGACGAAAATTGTATTTGCTCTTCAATGGGATGGTCAATTGACAATTACAAAAAATTGGACTACCTTACGGCATTGTTAAGGGCTGATTTTCAGGATGTTAAATATCAGTTGTGTACGAAAATGTCATGTCGCTTTGCAAAGATGTCACTATTAGATGCTTTATTTTAATTTGCCTTGTGATGAAGACGATAAACATTCAACAACTTTTTATGCACAAAGGTGTTAGGAATGTATTGCAAAATTATTTTTGTATGAGTCTTACAAAATAGGCTTGATATCACAGTAACTTAGCTGTCGCAAAAATGCTCCTAACTTCCGTAACACTTTCAAAATCAATTGTTGAGAAATCACACCAAACAGCTGAATTTAAACATTTCTAGCAATGGAAATAGAATAGCTCAATTCCCTGATCAAGCATTTATCGAATTAATTACTCCATACGTTTTCGAACAAGACATGCAAATCTTAAAATTTTCGAATGTCTCCTTTAAGAGACTAACTTCCGTAACGCAATATTTAGCCATTTTGGTCCGATCTACTGTTCCCATCCTAGAACTACAAATAAAGCAGAATAAAATCTTTCAATATTTGAATTAGGGGCGAGTACATATTACGGGAATTGCAAACTACATTTTTTTTTTATTGCCTACACTAACTTTCGTAACTTCTAACTTCCGTAACAGTTTTTTTTCACGGAATTCCTCATCTTTCCGGAAACCGAATCCACTAAGCTTATTAGTTTTTCATACATCACTGGATGTTGTTCTCTGGAAAAGCAGACAGCTTTTTAGATAATCCTCAATGAAAACGGAGACAGTAGAAAGAAAACCAAGGTAAGTTTTATTTGATGATGGAATATATATTATATTTTCATTATTAATATACCGTAGTATAAAAAGTATTTAGTTTTAATAAATTCATACAGTTACCAAAACGTACCACATTTCGTCTGCTCAGTTACCGGTGAAATGTGAACTTATTTAGTCCCGGGAAAGTTTTGACCGGGCCGTTACGGAAGTTAGTCAATAAATTTATGTCTTCCATTTGAGCATGGAACAGAAGTTTTCTTCAGTTAAAACACTATTAGCAACGTTTTGAGATGCATCATGACCAAATCCTGAACAGGAGTAAATATATCGAAACTCTTAAGCAGAATATTTTCCAAACTAACTTCCGTAACGACATGTAAACATGCACCAAACTAAGATTAGATCATAAAATCACAATGAATCGATATTTGTGAATGATTATTTATAAAATGCTTGTCCAATATGTGTTCTTCAAGAAAATAACAAAATCAAACCCATTCTGAAAAATATTTTTTTCTGTTTCGTTTTCCATCAGTTGGTCCAATTTCAGTAGAATGACTGCCCTACTTAAATCTAGATCGTGGTAGTTTGTTGTACAATTATCTAAATATAATGTTATTATCAGGTCTACAGTGTCCCAATTGTTTTCTATATAAGTTTGCAGATTTACGTTGTTAATTTGTATGCAAATCGCCATCCATATATGTAAAAAAAAAATCAATTCTTTCCATCTTTTTGTAGATTTCGAAAGAGTATGGACATTGTAACTGCTACAGAAGGCTAACTTTACGTCCTACCAAACTCTCCATGTTTAGCAAGTGGCAGTCGTTGCTGCGGCTATCCATTCCTCTACCTGTTCTCTATAATTTTTAGATATAGTTGGCTTGTTATCGTCCTGAATCTGCATAAAAATACCAGGGGCGCACCCGGCGCGCCCCCTCCCCCTAAAATTGGAAAAAATATGATTTTTTTTGCGTAAAATCATGATTTTTCACACGAAATACCCAAAAAAATTTCCCGCCCCGCTCCACTCGGCGCGATTATTTAAAGTGCGCCCACTAACTTGAAATCCTGGATCCACCCCTGAATACCACGGGACGTTAAACCACAATTAATTAACAATAATAATATTCAACGTATACCCGGGAATGGATATCCAACCTCATATGTCGTGTTCCTCCATTTTCTGAGTTCAGTGAATTAAGGTGAGAGGTGATTGTTCGGTTTGTTGATATTGGTGGGATTGTTGACGACCACTGTTTAAACTATTTTCATAATTAGTAAAAATATTATTGTGATATTAATTGAACATAACTCTTTAAGAAGAACAGTTTAATGATGAACAATATAACCAGATCTTTTTGTTTACATAATTTTGCGTCATTACTCCACATTCCAGTATTGTTTATTTTTTATTTATAGTCCACCACATCTGCCACCACAGCCACCATGGCAACGGCCACCATTACAGGTACTGCCAAAACATTCACTTACATCGAAATCTCCAATAGCGCCCTCATCGTCAACCTCAAAGTTACCGACACAACTGTCATGACTTCCATGTTTGGTATTCTCTTGGTCATTTACCATTACACCTGTCAATTTATATTGAAAAAATTATAGACAGTTTATTGGTCACGTGATGTTTTCAATTAAAATAAACTCAAATCATTACCACGTTGTTAGCTTTAGTCATAGTCCGCCAATTGTTAAATTCCTCGATATTAGGATGTTTTCAATAAACCAAAGACAAACATAGTATTCGAAATTAAATTGGTAATATTCATTTACTTAGGTTTAGAGATGTTTAATGCCACTTTCATGGGTGGTCAGCTTTATTGATGGAGAGAATTGGATTGTGCGGAGAAAACCTCATTCCTGCCACAAGTAGCCGACATATTATTTGTTAGTACACTTATCCCACGAACAGGATTTAAATGCATAATTTTATGAATGAAAGTCACTGATTACGATCACTATGGCCCATCAACGATCATCTGCATTTCGAATTGTGAAACAAAAAATACCACACTGTCATCTGAATATATCGTGGTCTACTTGTGTTCAATGAACTGAGGTGAGGGGTAGTTTTTCGTTTTGTTGTTCAACATATATATTATCCATTACAATGCATAGATTTCTTCAATGTACTTTCCGATATTTAAATGATGGTTACGATATCGGCTCCCTGTTATAGAATTCGAACATGACAATTTATTTCTGTGTCACGAAGATTAAAAATATTATGTATAAATTTCAAGAATATGACTCTGCTTTGTTTTCTCACTCAGTAACATTTGAGGGTTTGTATCTGGATGGCCACATCAAGAGAGGTTTTGGGCCCATAAAGAATGTTTATAGCGCCCTTGTTATTGAAATGCTTGTACTAAGCTCGGAAGGTGAGCGGTCATGCATATTTTTACCTCGAAGTATAGATGTGGGAACATATTTCTATAATCCAATATTCCCTTGTCTACTAAACTGTTTAATCATTACATTTTGGGCATGACGGTAACGCTTACTTGAAGAACATTCTGTCTCTTTCTTTCCTCCATTGATTCCTATGTTGAATAATAAAAAAAGATATTGAATTAAACATATGTTATTACTCTTTTATAAACAATGGGATCGGCCACAAGTTATAACAACACTATAAACGTCCTCTCCCTACAATTTACAACATAGAATAAACAATATTCATGCATCAGTACATACAGGAAGGTGAAATGTGACTAAAAATGTAAGTTGGATTCCCGCGAAAGTGTGCTCGATACAATTTAACTTGGTAAAGTTTGTGTCAGTGACTGGTAGTAGGTCGGTGTTAACTTGATAAAGTTTGTGTGTAAAGGATAAAGTTAGTGGTGATAGGCACTGATTGAACAAGTAGTTGTAAATCCATCTACCATACGATGACCACGACCAGGACGGCACCTGTGATCGTTGACAACTTAACTTTAATATATATGTGCTCCCTTCGTATGACATAGGTGACCACAGACATTGTTGGCCGATTTATTTTTATACTCATATGAGTCGGAGTTTCTTCAAAAACTTGTTAAAGATAAGAAGATTCATGAAGCTAGAGCCTTTAATTTCACATACAGATATATTGATGACGTTTTATCTATCAATAATTCTAGATTTGCAGAATTTCTTCCATTGATATATCCTCCAGAGCTGGAAATTAAAGAGACCACAGATACAGCTTCATCGGCATCATTTTTGGACTTATACCTCGAATTTGACGACAGTGGTCAACTCAGTACTAAAATTTATGATAAACGAGACGACTTCAATTTTAAAATTCATAAATTTTCCTAATATGTGCAGCAATATACCAGCTTCTCCTGCATATGGTGTTTACATCTCGCAATTGATTCGTTATGCAAGAGCCAGTAGCAATTATTCTGATTTCTTGAAGCGTCATCTTTGTCTGAAAAACAGGCTACTGGACCAGGGCTATAAAAAGATTCGCCTTATTCGATCTCTTAAAAAGTTTATATTCCGATATCAAGATCTTGTCGAAATATATTCTGTCTCTGCAGATACAACAGTAAAAGATACATTTTCATATAGTGAAAATGTATAAATATAAGGATTTGGTATACGTGGTTTACAATGTCAAAAATATTTTTTGTGAATGTGTGACGTAAAAATGCTTTTGACATTTACGGTCGTAATTAAAATACTTCAAAGGACTCATAGTTGATGGTGATGGTTCACGAGATATATTAGATACTGAGTTTGGTACTGTTTGACTGCTATTTTGCCTGTTTTTTCCAGTATTGTTGTAAATGCTGTTTTAGTGACAACGGGAACCTTTGAACCGTAATGGAAGCGAGAGGTTGGCGCCGTAAAATCTGATTCAATCCACCATTTCTTTAGAAATGCCTGTACCAAGTCAGGACCATTGCGGTTTTCCAGTTTCCCGGCTGTTGACTGATTTTGTCTGTTTATTGATTTATGAGTTTTGAATTTCCCTTTGGAAGATTGCTCTGTGTTCGGTAATTTTGTTATTACCCTTATTGGCCATCTTGCTCCTAAAGACTTTTAAATTATTTGTCTTCCAAGTCTGTTGACCTTCAGGGTACCTGGTGAAGGTTATTCCAGTCTGTTGACTGAGGGTACCTGGTGAAGGTTATTCCAGTCTGTTGACTTTGAGGGTACCTGGTGAAGGTTATTCCAGTCTGTTGACTTTCAGGGTACCTGGTGAAGGTTATTTCAGTGTCGTGCACACATATACTCATTCTCATGTACCAATACCAAATTTACATGATATAATTTCCTGTCATCTTCAATTTTGTTCTGAGGGCCTGTGTGGCTCTGTAAGTTAGGTAGTTGGATTACCTAACAACTCACACAAGCCTATCACCAATACGGCTTGGGTTCACACCCGGATTTGTAAATTACAAAAAGGGTACACTCGACTCGCAGCCGCAAGTGATAAAGATTACTAGTTGCTTGCCCATGGTCAGTGGTTCTCTCTTGGTACTCCGGCTTCTTCCACCACTAAAACTGGTCGCCATGATATAGCTGAAATATTGCTGAAAGTGGCGTTAAGCACAATAAATCAAATCAAAGCAATTTTATACTTGATTAAAAACACAGAGCTGCAAAGTTTCGGTCATTTTAAATAATGCTGCATATGGCGGACATCCCATCTGATTATGTTTTTAGGTTTATGGTGTTTAACGCCACTTTGGAACCAAAGTCAATTATATACATTTATGTATTACGATTACATAAAAAGTGAAATTCTGGTACAAGTTGTGATTTTATGGTTCAGTGATTGCCTTCAACAACAATAATGTACAAATGTTATTGGTCTCAGTTTGGTATACGTCATACAAAGACTTGCGGGCAGGCCAATATGTCATTTTAACCCGTTAGATAGACATTTTCTTAAAGATTCGATATATCAGGAATAATTAATTTTAAACGTTTGTTTCCAGTATACATTTAAAGCAATTACTTCCTAACAACAAGGTACATTTATATAATTTGTTTTTGCCATTTTAATATCGAAATCAATAGATTGTGGGTGCATTTGTTTCTAACCAAAGTTTGGCAAACGTTGTGTGTCGTTTGTTAAACGCTGCAAAAGTAGAAACAAATACATCGTTTAATCAGAGTTTACTGACCCTGTTTGACCTGATAATATGTATACACATGTTGTTGGTAAATAAACTCATCTCTTCTTTTATTCGATTCCATCTTTGTTTTGGAGGGAAAATCCCACGTGTCTATAATTGATTCAGCGTTGAGATTAGAAACAAATGCAACAAACGATAAACGACAAACTGTAGACGCACATTTAGCGATTGTAGAGTTTGTCAAAGTTTGTGCAAACTTTACAAACGTATGTTAGAAAAAAATGCTCTCAACGCGTAGTCGTTTGTATCGTTTATGTTAGAAAAAAAATGCACCCTGTATCTTCAAAATCGATGACATAGGTTTAGGTCACCTTACAATTCAAGTTAGTTTACCTTGTCATGTGTCAGCGGAAATTGAAATGGACATCACGTTGTAAGGTCATTTACTAGGACGTGGACATTATTATCAATTATTAGATCAATATGTTTACTCGTTGCTATGGAATTGACTAGATTTACAACATTTATTGTGTATTGCATCAATAGTCATGTCAATAAAAATGGCCTGTAATATAAATTTTGATTTTGTCTTCAACAGTGCACAGTCTTGGTTTATTCAAGACATACATACGCTTTTTTATCTGTTTCACGATTTTGTATTAAAAAAAGAACAAAACAGTTCCGTATGAATGAGCATTGTGGTAAAGTAAATATCTTTACGGGTGAATGCAGATCAATTTTCGGGTGTCCGGAATTGAGTCTTACTTAAGATAAACGAAAAAATTTAATAATAATAACAAAATGGGTGTTTACATTGTCAGTTAATGGAACTTTTAATAAAATCAAAAGCTTCCATATTTGTGATAAGCAATGTTTAAGCACAGGCGCTTGTGTAGAGTCAAAAATATGCTCGCTATGTACCTTAAATACTACAAGGCCGGACTCACTCCTACTACCCCTGTCACTTCAACCGCTATTTCCCTTGTCAAAATGTCGATAGGACACAAATCGCCGACTGATTTGTGTAGTGAAATGATTTTTCTTCAAGGAAAATCCGTTTTTTATATCTTCCTACCTTCTACACCCCCATACTGATAGATAATCCTCTGAATTTGTTGACACACAACAAATCGTTGGATGCAAAAGCGAAAGTAGGTCGCGTGACGTCTTTCCGCCTTTCGTTCGTACTCGGGTTTTATCTTATATAAATACTAAACACTAGAAATTCCAAATTCAAATTACAAGGCGCCAAAATATGAACTTCTCATGTATGTTTCGTAAGGCAATAATAAAACCCGAGAACGACCGAAAGGCGGAAAGACATACTTTCGCTTTTGCAGCCAACGATTTGTTGTGTATCAACAAAATCGGAGGATTATCTGTCAGTATGGGGGTGCAGAAGGTAGAAAGATATAAAAATCGGATTTTCCTTGAAGAAAAATCATTTCACTACGCAAATCAGTAGGCGATTTGTGTTCTATCGACATTTTGACAGGGGAAATAGCGGTTGAAGTGACAGGGGTAGTGGGAGTGAGTCCGGCCTTGTAGTATTTTAGGTACATAGCGAACATATTTTTGACTCTACACAAGCGCCTGTGGTTTAAGGTGCATGAATTATTAGATTGTACTCCCAAACACATCCTCTTAAGATGGGTATTTCAATGAGTTAATTAATAAACGTCTGTATTAGTAATGAACAAATTGTTAAATAAAACATGTACAAGCTTATTTGATAAGTAATACAAAATAAATTGCATAGTAAAAGTGAATAGTAGACTTATAGTATATGAATATGATCAACAGTTATTGTTTTTTTGTAAGCAAACCTCGTTTTATAATCAGAAATGTTGACTGAAATATTTGTCAACAACATGATGACAATGCACGAACTGAGAATTCTATTCAAACATGCTCACCCACAGGCGCTTGTGTAGAGTCAAAAATATGCTCGCTATGTACCTAAAATACTACAAGGCCGGACTCACTCCTACTACCCCTGTCACTTCAACCGCTATTTCCCATGTCAAAATGTCGATATGACACAAATCGCCGACTGATTTGTGTAGTGAAATGATTTTTCTTCAAGAAAAATCCGTTTTTTATATCTTCCTACCTTCTACACCCCCATACTGATAGATAATCCTCTGAATTNGACAAGTCGCCCCACTATCATTGGACAACTCGCCCCACTATAATAATGAGAAACAATGCAAGTAAATGAAGCAATGATTAATTAGATCTTTGTGCATTTAACACCGTTCTACATTCTACGTCACTGTACGCTTAATTGCTAACGATTTTTCTGTCCAGTGTCCGCACAATTGTGTATTCCTTCAAGTTTCGAAGTTGTTATCTGTTGTTCTAAAATTTCATACTTTTTACAGTTTACTCATCTTTAATTGTAAAACATGTAGTAAGGTTACGACCTTTTGCTGGCAAAAAAGATTATGAAAAATAAACAGAAATGGTCAAATTGAAGGGTCTATATATGAAAATCGTGCTGTCAACCTTGAGCAGGTAACTGACAAACCTTATCATGTACGGTTGCAAGTTGAGTGCACCCTTTTTTGTTGTTTACAAAGTGGGGCACGAACTCGCAACGCAGAGGTGATAGGCTACAGTGATTATATAGGTAAACTAACTACCTTAACCACTCGGCCACTCAGGCCCCTTTTTTATTAACCAATCATGGATGGTGCCCATTAAGAGCTGAATAATCACAATATATACAACATACAGGATTGATTTAAATACACATAATATGACAGCAAGGGACAGAATAAACAAATACATGAAACAAACATTGTATGACATTCTAAAATAAACAATAAACAATCAAACTGGAATATTTTTAATATAGCAGGGGCAACTCCATTAATCATTAGTACATCTGTTGTCTCATCGACATTTACCCCATATCTCTTTTTACTTCTATCAGAGAGGAACAGGGCCTAAATATGGAAGCGGTGTACCCTGTCTACCACTCAAGAAAAGATTGGTGTTGGACAAACTCATTTTATAGGACAATGAGTCATGCACCATTCTAAAAAGATGACAGATTTGTGACACCTACCTTGTAACTTTTTTTTACTGTAAAA
>MJUT01011101.1:353420-369875 GCA_002080005.1 Gigantidas platifrons | reverse complement strand
GAACTGATATTTGACATTGTAATAAGGCTGTAAAAAATACTTGTATTGCAATTCAAAGATCAGAATTTGAACAGAAATGGTATGTGACTAGGAACCAGATAATTGGTTTTTCTATCGTTTGCATACATCTGCTCTTACTCCTTTATTTTGCGTGCTTAGTGGAGAAGTAACACATACCAATTTATAGTCATTAGATTAACTCGACCGTGACGTGACATCCACGATCTACTACTCTCGAGGCGAGTATTATAACCATTACACCACTCGACCGTGACGCGAATCCACGATCTACTACTCTCGAGGCGTGTATTATAACCATTACACCACTCGACTGTGACGCGAATCCACGATCTACTACTCTCGAGGCGACATTAGATTGATTCGACCGTAACGCGAATCCACGATCTACTACTCTCGTGGCGACATTAGATTGACTCGACCGTGACGCGAATCCACGATCTACTACTCTCGAGGCGAGTACTATAACCATTACACCACTCGACCGTGACGCGAATCCACGATCTACTACTCTCGTGGCGACATTAGATTGACTCGACCGTGACGCGAATCCACGGTCTACTACTCTCGTGGCTAGTACTATAACCATTACACCACTTATGAAGTTGATTGAAATATTGAAATCTATAATTAGATTTTTAACATGCTAAATTGCATTATAAATTTACTTTATCAAAATGGTGCCATTTGTAACATAAATTGTATTATTAATTTTCAGACGTAATGGTGGATGACCAAAGTAATTCTAATGTTGACAAATATAATGTCAGTGGTACCCATTATGGAAACAATCAAAGCGATAGTAGTGATTATAAAACTGGTGATAATGGAGTTGTCGGAGATTTTGGTGATATTTCCGAATTTGGCGGTGCCCATTGTGGCAGTCATTGTGGTGGAGGACAATGCGGCGGTCGTTGTGGTGGCGGATGTAGCAACTGTGGTGGGCGATGCGGAGGATATTAACTAATTTTCATATTAAAACACTGTTTGCATTAAAATCTCATAAAACTGTTTTTACTGTGAACCATTAGATTTAATGTATCTTACCTTCATACGTTACGTTTTCACAGTCATTGGAATGGGGTGGGGGGGTGGGGGGTGACAATGGAAAACGTAGATGTCTAATGTAGTGCTCCCGACTTAGTCCGTAGCCAAAAGATTGGAAAGCCAAATAAATTAATTGGGAACAAGTAACACAGAGGACCTAAACGGGATAGTTTACGAACTATGTACACTTCCGGAGCAACTGAAGTACTGCCCCCTCCCCCGCCCCTTTACGAGTTTTGATATGGTTCTTGATGGTTTTTTTTAGTTCTCGATTCGTTTTCAATTGCTTTATGGTTTTTGATTATGTCTTAGTATATGATTTTACTTATAGTGTTGGTTGACCAGTACTTATTATCTCTTAAACATCACTTTTGTTAAATGTATCAGGCCTCTCCTCACATGACAGTTGCGTTTTCAATATCGAATATATGTATACGGGACAAAAATTTACTCGTCTGTTCAGAATCATGTTCTGTCAACTATCAGTTTCTAAACGGAATATGAGGCTTGTAGTTATATTCGAGAGCAATCGTTCGTTCTGCAAAGCTTCATATTGCTACTATGGACTGATATATATGTATTTGTATATGTTATCTGTTTTTCAGCATATAGATATCGTCACTAATAAACTGCGAGTTTTTACTGACCAAGTGAACTTGAGCTTTAGTGAACGAACTAGAGAGTAAGATATAGATATCCATTTAAAGAAACTGATATTTGACATTGTAAAAAGGCTGTAAAAAAATATATTGCAATTCAGAGATCAGATTTTGACAGAAATGGTATGTGACTAGGAACCAGATAAGTGTTTTTTTTATCTTTTGCTTACATCCAATTGTCAAGACGGGATATACCAAATAAATCCAGCTAATATATCATGTATGATAGATTAACTTTGATTTATTAACCTATATATTATCAAATCTGTCAATACAATATAAAACTTTCATTGTGCCAATACGGCAGAAACCAGTCCAATACGGATATTTTCCGTATTGGCCCGATTCCACACAGTCCAATAACAGCTAGATCAGAATCCGCTAGATGTTTCGACAATTGCAGGAAAAGTCCCCAGAGATACTGGTTAATTAATTAAAGGTATTATTACATGATGTTTTTCATATTGGACTGGTTATAGGTCCTCAGTCTGCTGTATTGAACCTCGGCTGCGCCTCAGGCCAATACAGCAGGCCTTGGACCTATAATTAGGCTAATATGAAAAAATATCTCGTAATAATACCATATTCATTGCTTTTCAAAATTATACTGTTTCGAACAGTAAATCAATTAAATAATAAGATAATTATTTCACTAATGGAAGAGTTGGGATGTCATCGTCATATGACATTTTGTAAGGAAAATGGTTTATTATAAGGGATTTCTGTCATTTCGTATGAATTTTAATTGAAGATTATGATTATTGTCTCTCAGTTTTGATGTAAATGGTTATATATATTTTTGTCTTTTGTCTCGAATGTCAAAATCAATCTCACCTGCGGAAATTATTTTTATAGGAAAAACCGATCTCGCTCTTCCCATGACTGGACCGGAAAAATATTCTCAATGAACTTATGAGTGAGTAGATATCCGATCGGAAAACATACATTAAATGTCCCAGGAGTCAATATACTTCTAACATTGCAAAAATAATAACTTCATTATTGCCGAAGAATGACCCGTCCAGACTTTCCCACTTCACGTCTTCGAGAACACAAATTAAATGTTATTGTTTTACAAGTTCTCTTTGCTGTGAAATTTAAAAAAAATCTTGCTCTAAGTGTGGCACCGCATTAATCTTTAAGGATATTGTGATGTCTTATATACCATAAATGTCGGTGGACAGGATCCCTTATTTCGTTTCTGTAAAAGATTGGATGGTGAAGCTTGAAGCCGTCCTTTGAATAAAAACTATACAGGACAGACAATACATAGACCAAAGGTTAAAACAAACAATGATCACCAAAGCACTGCATTGAAAACTAATGATTGAAAAATTCAGAAGGGTCATCAGTTCCTGTTCCACATGTGACGCTCGTCAAAATACTGTTAAATGACATGAAAGTCATTTGAATATGAAATAGTTCATATGGATGCCACAGTCTTTCGTAAAATTATACAGTGATTGATACATTTTAAGGCCCACAAAAAATGTGTTATACACGCAGTCTTATCCAATCACTTTTATAATGAAGTTTACATATGGAAAACATCAATCAATGTTCTGAATAGAGCAACAGCCTATGAAACATATATTAACGCTGGTTCAAAAGTTTCAGGAGCGATTCCGCCAACGCTGGAATACCTTAACTGATGAGTTATTCGTTCTAGCGACACTGGTTTTCAGCCTATATTCATGTAAAACCGAGACTATTATAGCTTTCGTTTTGAAAATGAGTTGAGTCTAAACTAAATTGTATGATGGGAAAGACCCAGGACTTTCTTTCTAAAACGTTACCTATAAATACGTACCAACATCATCCCAAACCAGTTTAATCTATTCCTTGTTAAAAGCTCTTGGGATCAAGAAAGGAATATTACTTACAAATTCCCATTATGCAATGTTAATAAGCAATCTTAGATGGTAATTAAACGCTCATCAGGTACGCTCAAGATTGAAAGTTTGGAAAACCAACTAATTTAAAGTTTTGAGAGCAATAAAACCAAAGAACCTAAACAGGATAGCTAAAATCATCTAAGGTTACCAATGTCTGAGAGAGGAGAACAATAAAACCATAGGACCTAAACAGGATAACCAAAATCAGCTAAGATCATCTATTGCCTGAAGTAGGAGAACCTTAGTTTTATTAATAATTACAATATTTGGGAACTGTAAATTTCAGTAATAAATATATATAATAAACCATGTCAGTGCCGAAACACTGACTACTGGGCGGATGATACACTCGGGGACTAATGGTCCACCAGCAGTGGTATTGACCCAGTGATAGAATCACTGACTACTGGGCGGATGATACCCTCCGGGGATTAATGGTCCACCAGCAGTGGTATTGACCCAGTGATAGAATCACTGACTACTGGGCGGATGATACCCTCCGGGGATTAATGGTCCACCAGCAGTGGTATTGACCCAGTGATAATAATTAAAAACGTAGATATCAACATTAGCGCGCACAATGCGTTTCTGCGTCAAAGTGTACATTCGTTTTTATTAATACCGCTTGCTACACAAAAGTCTTGCTCCCAACAACTTGCAGATTAAAAAATACAAACAAACACGAAATAGTAAGTATTCCTATAAGATGTTTCTAGCATTAATTGATATAGTATTGATGTTTCTGGACAATATTTTACCTGCATCTTGAAATTTATACTTTTTCCTTAACATTTGCTAAACAGTCACAAAGTTATACAAAAGTTCGCTGTTAGCGGAAAACATGTGTAAACATTTTAATAATCCATTGGTGAAGAAGTAATTTTTCAACTATTTCGTTGTCAACAAATTTGCCGTAGACCTTTCAGTTTGGCAAGTGGAAGTCCACATACCTTGCATATGAAGTTATTATATTACAACCATACATGACGACATTTTTATTATATTCTTACCCAAAGAGGCTTTAGGATTCGAAAAAAACTATTCCAACGTCTTAGCAGGAGTTTTTATCACGTTTTCCCTATAGCTGATATTTAATTCATCTGGATTGTGATTGATTGTACTGTTTTGATAATTGACTGCGTAAGTAAGAACAGTTTGAAGATACTAAAGGGGTAATCATCCTTTTTGTCGTAAAGTTGCGTTCTTAATCGGCCCTCACTGTCCTGTCAGTTTCGAGGTACATGTCAAGGAATAAAGCAAACATTGCTGGTAAGTGATCAATAATAGCCTTTATTTTCAAGCTTAATGGGATAGATGCGATCGACGAAATCACGTAGCTTGGAATTATATAGTGGAAGGACATCATCTGTATAGTGAAACGTCAAGTTAAAGAATCGGACTAGCAATAGCGGTAAGTGAGAAACTGGTCAGCAATATCATGGCAGGAACTAATTACATTTTGTTGAGATGGCTTCGTATTATATTTTCGACCAACACGATTAGTTGGGTTTTATATTGCCAGCTCAATGAAACAACAGTTCACAAGTAAGCGTATCGTTTCACGTATTATCCCGACTCTGAACCAACACAATTGTTCTACCCTCTAATTGATGTATATGACTAATTGAATGTTTGCATTGTTCCCTCTAATTGATATTGTTTCTATCTGGATTATGATTGTTTGAACTGTTACCTTTAATTGATGTCTTGCTGGATACTATTGTTTTGTACTTTACTTTATAATGATTGTATTGTCAATATATATACAATTGGATTGGGAACAAGTTTTTACAACTTACTAGTCCCTCTCCATACAAATACGTTAATAGCATATACAAAGCAAATCAAATGACAGCAAATGTACAGGCTATATCAATTATAATTAGTTAACTATACAAACTCATGTCAAACTAAGTATACATATTAAATATTGTTTTATTATTCAACAGAAAAAAGGGGTGGGGTAAAAACTAGCAAATTGTGTTGAGATAATATCACGGTTGGGGATAATTAATTATTAAAAGTTTGTCGAATAAATTTATGCACTGATTTGAACAATAAAGTATATAATTCTTCACTAATTTCGTTACATCCAAAGAGTATATATTATATAGAGATGGGAGCAATGTTATTAAAACATTTAAACAAAGAAGTTCTATCGTATTGATAAAGTGGACATTCAAGAAAAAAATGAATAGCATCCTCAAATAAATGACCACATACACAACGTGGATCATTCTTCAAATTTACTCTACATAAATCGGCATTAAGGCGACTACATCTATGTCTTAGCTTAGTATGTATTATGTTAGTTTTCCTATCACCAATATTGTAAAATGAAGCCGCCGGAATTTGGACAGGCTGAATGTTTTTTTTTAATTTGGAAAAAGTGGGTAGAGATTTAACACTATCAGGTAAGGAATTCCACAACTTTATAGTGGAAGGAAAGAAAGACTTGGAACTAGTTTGCAGACGACACCTCTGATTGTGATAGTTATCATTATTACGGAGATTATATGTTACTGTTTCTCCAATAGTAGTTGGCAAACAGTCAGATAAGTATGAGGAAGCCATATTATTTTCAATTTTATAAAACAAATTTAGTTTCCTAGACTTTCGACGGTCTTCCAATTTAGACCACCCAGTTTCAAAATATAAACTTTTAGCACTGGAATAAATAGGTAGACCCGTTACAATCCTTGCTATTTAAGTTGCAAACATTTTAATTTTTGGGTATCACGAATACAACAGTCATCACACAGTTCACAACAATACTCTAATATTGGTAAACTATATGTTTTATAAATCTTACTCAAATGGGATCTACTTAATAAGTAGTTGTTTTGTACTGTTCTGTTAAGTAAAGTTTATAAAGTTACAAAAAAACAATTCGAAGTGATACATAGAAGAAGTAAAGACATGACAATGACCAATAGAAAGTGACAAAGAGACAAACAATGATCAACAAACACCAAGCAGAAAACTGAAGATCAACCAACACGAACTCCACTAAAACACTGAAGATCAACCAACACGAACTCCACTAAAACACTGAAGATCAACCAACACGAACTCCACTAAAACACCACTTAATGAATGTCTTGTCTTTATCTAAGTTAAGTTCCTCCCTCAGACATATGTGCCGGTAGCCGAGCTTCGCTATCCTATTAGGTCCTTTGGTTTTATTGCTCCCAAAAACAAGCTATTTGGCTTTCCAATCTTCCGATTTTTAACGTACCCGATGAAGGTTATTCCAGAAACGCGTCGTGCGCACTAAATTTGATATCCACGTTTTTATTGAACGTAATGTCACATATATAAATATTGTTAAAATGTTCCTGATTTCTAAACAATGTCATGCATCATTAATGAACCTACCTGCTGGAGCGCTGGCTTGGGCTTCTAGGAAAAATACCGATGTAAGTTTCATTCATAATATATACATGTATGAGTTTCAGGTCGTCGATGTCTTTTTTGTATCCCAATCGTTCTTTTACCTAATTCTTTCGGATCCGTGTAAACTTTAAAACACACTGAACATTTATTTTTTTTAATATGAACTCATTAAGGTACTTCAAAAGTAAGATATTTTAATTTGATTGTTTTTTTTAAATGTACAATTACGCAAGTGACAAAGTTAACATTAGTCAAGCCTACAATTGTTTCGTTACCAGGGTTACCCATATCTACGTCTCAAGTTAGAAGTTAGCCGTATTAAAAACAAACTTAATCAAATGTTTGATCACAAAAATATAGCAGTAGTCCTTAGGACGCTTAAAGTCAACTGGTGTAAATACATAATATATGAAAGGACTCTTGATTCACATTTACCCGGTTTCTTTCATGCATTAACTATAGAACGCAGGTAGGACTAAAAGGACATTTGATGATACCAAAGGAGTAATCAGAAGCCTTAAATCGGCGAAGGTAGATAAAACAATGGCGGAAACAAAAGGGACAAAAGGATCTACAAAACACTACACTGAAAACTAGAGATTGCACAACACGAAACTAAATGTCCGATGCAACTTAAAAAAAAGATTATATGTAATACAGCGATGAGAAAGAACGTATCAGTAAGGCTAATTGACACAGAATGCGTCCAGTTCAACTTAATGCATAATTACTAATCCATAATTACGAAATAAAAGTTTAAACAGTGATGGTCTGATAACAATTACACCAATATCAACAAAACGAACAATCACCTCTCACCTAAAACATTATCGAACATAAGAAAGGCCACGACATATATGAACAAGGAATATGTCAATCTGATAAAGCTCTTTGTCAATGTCTTTCGTAAGATATCTTAAATCTAGTACATGTATTACGTCGATTACACGTATCTTAGTGGGTCTGTTGTAATGTTAAAAGGAAATATGTACAGTTTTGTCATATATATTCTTTTAATTTCAGGATATTTGAATGCAGAAAGTTCGAAGCGGTTGTTGCTAAACGATCCCTCTGTTTTAGCTGATCGACTCACCAAACTTGAGAGCAAAATACAACAGCAAGATGTCACAATACAACAGCTGACGTCTGGGAAGCAAAAACAAGATGCCACTATACAACACCAAGCAACTGAAATACAAAATCTTCAAGCTACACTGAACCAGCATGGTAAGCTCACATTAAATATAATTTAGTATATAATTTATACATTTGTACTTGCAATACTGAAAAAAACACATATGAGCATCTATAAGTACAAGTAAACGTATCCGTTATTTTTTTCTCATTATCTTTTTTCTTTATAATTGAAATTTATAATTGAAATGTCCAGAAATTTTGGATTTTTAATAAAACTAAATGATAAAATATGCCCAAAATTGCTCTTAGCAATAGTATAAAGTATATTCCAGCAGAAGATCATGGCGGGGGGTGGGGGTTAATTTGAAGACACGGTAAAATTTTCCCCTTAGTGGACCTACTCCCTTTTCACTTACAATTTCATGTACGCAAGTAGTACTTACTCAAAATCACACTTCACCTCCCCGCTGTGAGCAGATGGCAACAACTCCATATTATTTATATATAGCATCTGGCTAACTGAAGGGGTTATCTTGACGACGTATATTTGTTCCTTAAAACAAACGTTCCTTTGGAAATATTATCATAGACAATATCATAGTAAATGTTCCTTATGGAACATATATTCTATAACATTTATTCTTGTTTCAAAATCAAGCTTTCGTTCGCACTTCAGCTAATTGCATTGTCGACATAAACATAATTGGCAGCAGAAAATGAAAATATCCTTTTTGCCACTTTAAATTAATATTCAATATTAAGAACTTTTGTGAGAATGTTGAATGAAATAACTCTAAGATGGCTGAATTTATTGCTGTTGAATAGATGTTATGGTATAAAAAAATTTTCCTGAAATATGAATGGTGTCATGGATTTACAAATTACAACTTTTAAATAAAATGACATTTGATAAAACAAATGTAGCATATTTTCATCGGTAAATACATGATTTTATCGGCCCATGAAAAAATATCGTCGACCTCTGGCTTCGTCCTCTGTTGATATACATTCATCATTGGGTAGACAATCACATGTATTGACCTCATTAAAAAGTATATAATAATTGTATAGAATCGTGTGCAAAAATCAGAGTGAAAATTTGCATATCATTGATCATCCAGATTAGAAGTCCAACAATCGCGTCTTCACCCCACCCTAACCATGAATACCCCTAGGTGGATATTATTGTCAGATATGTCTATTTAAATCCTTTAAAAACCCCGTTTTATTCCTTCCCGCAAATGTAAGGGCAAGTTTAATTTTAGAAAAAACTACCACTTTCCGAAAATAAAAATGGATACAAAAAAGAAATTACGACAGAACATTTTTTAAATATAAATATATATCTAAACACTTAAAATTTTTGGCCGTGTATGTTACAAAATTCTAAGTAATTGTTTCAACAATATAAACATGGTACTGCTCATTGGCATTATAAACATTGCAACGTACACTAGAAATGAATTACAAATATGCAGACACTACATCTGCCTAAATTAAAAAGACAAAAGAACAAACAACGATCTACAAAACACTACACATAAAACTAAAGATAGAGCAATACAAGCCCCTCTAAAACCGGACATGAGCTCAGGTGCTCTGGAAGGGTAAGCAGTTCTTGTTCCACTAGTTTCGTCCGTCGTATTACTCTTGTTACAAACCCGCTGATGACTTGTGAATAAGGAACGAAACGGAACATATCCGTGGTCATTTGTGTCACATATACTCCGTAACGTTTAACAACTTCGGGGTGGTGATCGTAAAACTATGGAAGTGATGAGTTTAACGTAACCACTAGGAACCCTTAGTTCAGAAGATTCTTTAACAGCAGCAACCCTGTATCAAACAAGTTATGGTTAATTTTATAAATGGAAAAAATTGTTAACCTTTATATTTTTCAGATATTGGTACAACATATATCAGATGGGCCCGCAAACAGTGTCCATATAATTATACTGAACTTGTTTACTCAGGTAGGTGTATAAAAAGTGGCCGTCATGGCAGTGGTCGTATATATGGTAGTTGGAAACTACAACTACCTATGCAATCAGTGCCTACCGCCTCTGGTGTTGTGAGTTCGAGACTCGATCAGGGTGAGGTGTACAACATTATGTGATAAAGTTTGTCAGTGTCTTGCGACAGGTCGGTGGATTTCTCCGGGTCCTCCGGTTTCTTCAACCAATAAAACTGACCGCCGCGGTAAAACTGAAATATTGTTAGACGAATAGTTTGAAGATGCCAACAACGGTAATCAGAGACCGTAAATCGAACGACAAACAATATAAAAAAGGTCAAAAAGACAAGCAATGATCTAGAAAACACTATACAGAAAACCATAGATTGAACAGCACGAACCCCATAAAAACCGGGGTAAACTCAGGTTCTCTACGCGTGGCACCCGTCGTCTTACTCTTGCTACAAACGAATGATAAGTCATGAACGAACAAAGGACCGATTATGATTACGACAAAGGAACATATTCTTGGTCATTTGTGACAAAGATACTCCCCGACTTATTTTTTTTTACATGAGGCTATATGTGAGTTAAATTAACAGCACAGCCATAAGAAGAGTTCGAAGATAACAAAGCTGTAATCAGAATCCGTAAATCGAAGAAAAAAAGACAACACAATGGCCAAATGAAAACGGACCAAAGGACAAACAACGATCTACAAAGCATACACATAAAACTAAAGATCGAATAACACGTATATTTGACATAATCCGCAATTTTAAATGTTTATGCAATAGTTAGTAACAATTTAAAAACCCTCCCATCCTTTCCCTGTTTTAATTATTAACTTTTGTATATAGATTCTGTATATCATATTACTATAGTATATGTGGGGCGTTTTTTATCCTGTACTTTTCTTACTGAATGGTACTAGCATTATAACCTACTTAGAGTGTTTGCTTAGCACAACGAATTAACATATTTTTATAAGTATATCTTTCCCGAGAACCTGAGTTCCGGTTTTTGGTAAGGTTCGTAATGGTAAATATTTGGTTTTCTATGTAGAATATTGTCCACTTGGATGTCGTTTTTCTTTTCTTTGTTCTTTGTTCTTTTTACTATTTCCTTCAATTAACAGATTCTGATTACCCATTTGGTATTTTCTGACTTGCTTCCACAAACGATTTAGTTGTTACCGTTTTCGGTTGTAAGTTAATATAGGTTTAGCAATTTGCTATGATGTGTTTTTTCCAACTCCTGCTTCTGAATGGCATTTAATATATATTGTGTATATAAAGAAAATAACAAAAAAGACAATTCAAACATATCATGGACAAATGCTGTGATTGTAATATTTAAGAACAATATATTTAGTAACCTTAAAACAAACATTTCAGGATTCGCTGGGGGAAGCTTTATGATGAGAGCGGTATTTTAAGTATTTTACGAAAACGTTGTAGTACTAGAAACGCCATATATATTACAAGCACCGCATCGGTGTTGTAATGATAGGCATTCTCCCCTCGAGAGTGGTAGATAGCGGGTTCGAGCCCAGTAGCGGGTTCGAGCCCAGTAGCGGGTTTGTGCTGCCTCTCAGCAAAACACCCATCATTAAGGAGTAAGATCAAAGACTGGATGGTTCGGAATCAAGATAATGCGTCCGAGTTGAGCTACCTGCGGATTGTTACTTCAGTGAACTAGAACTATGAAAATCCTACTAAGAATGCTGTATAGAACAAAGAGGACATCATTATCATCCCCACCAATATCTTCATCAAAATGTAACTTATTCTCGCCGTGAAATAACTCAGAAATTGCTCACTTGGCGTTGAGCAATAATCACTCATTCACTCCCTAGTTCTGTACAGTATGTGTTGCTCTCTCTTGTACAGCTAGTCCAATATTAGTTTGCAGTAACAGTTAATTGTTCATTCTATATTGATTGGTAAACCTCCGTTTTTTAATGGGTTCGAGTTACTCAAGTCTTAGGTCTCTGTTTAGTGTTTTGTCTACCACTGGGTGTCATTTTTCTTCCTTTGGCCATTGTAATGTCCTTCCTTCAATTTACGCCTTCTGGTTACCAATTTGGTATCTTCAAACTTTTCGATAAGGTAACAATTTTGTCAAGTTCAGAGGACATATTTGAAAACAAATCATGGGCCTTCACATGAAACAAAACTGTATCTCTCCTTGACAATGTTTTCCCTTCCTCTTATGAGGCACATTTTAGACAAAATCTCACCAAAGACTAAATAATGGTAGGAACAAAAGCCTGTTGTCTCACAAACAGGTATATTGACGGTGTTCTGTCAATTAATACTTCAAAACATACTAAATGAATTGAAGTAATTAAAACGTGATATCGAATTTGGTGTGCGCGTAATATACACAAAGAGATACTAGTAACCGAAACACCAAAACGAAATTCATCTGCCTCATTTCTTGACATGTATCTCCATTTGACACCACTGGTCACCTTTCTACCAGACTATATAACAAAAGAACTATAAAAACATTACTTTAGTTATTCTATATTTTCCATTACTAAATAGTAAAATACCAATGGCTACCACGTATGGAGTTTGTATTTCACAACTCATATGCTGTGCTCGTAGAGCAGCTAGCAGTTTTTTTCGGATTATTTACGACGTCACCGTCTTCTTGCATTAATATTTATTTTTACTTCAGTAAACGATTTATTTGTATCCGTTTGATATAATCCTAAAGATGTGATTGTGCAAACTATGGATCCTAATAGGCATAAAGTAAATACATATAAATAACGAAAATAACAAAAAGTACGATTCAAACATATCATGGACAAATGCTATATATTTAGTAACCTTAACACAAACATTTCAGGATTCGCTGGAGGAGGCTATTATGATCAGACTGGTGCTTCCGCAGAGCCAGTATGTCTTCCGCCTGATCCTGAATTTGTAAGAACAAGCGGTGGTGATTATGGGCGAATGTATGGTGCAGAATTTGATGAAAACTTTTTTCATCCTAATGCTGCTAGGCAAGATATTCCATGTGCTGTTTGTAGAGTTCGATTTGCATCAAGTATTATCATGATACCAGGTAAAATCTCTTGCAATTCCGGTTGGACAAAAGAATATCATGGATACTTAGGGTCAAACTATCACGACCACAAAGCCTCTGGTACTTTCGTCTGCATAGATATACAACCAGAGTTCCTAACCGGAGGCGAAGTCAACCACGAGGGTAAACTATTTTATCCTGTACTAGCTAAATGTGGATCACTTCAGTGTCCACCCTACAAGAATGACTATCCACTAACGTGTGTGGTTTGTTCAAAATGATATAACAAAATGTCTGAATAAATGAGTCATAATGCCTATTGACATTGTTTAATTAATTCACTGTCAATCTTCTTTAGAGAAGTAATTTGCGCATATCAATTCAAAAAGTTGGAAAACTTAAATATTTATATAGCAAAGCTGTCTGTGGTGTGTCCCTTGGGTAGATAATATGTTTTCTAACAGAAAATATTTTATGAACCAATACAAGGAGCTAAAAGGGAATTATAGTAATATACGATTGTATGTTCACAGTGTGAAATACACTGTATATATTTGTGAAAAACGTAAATATCTAATTTTATTGGGTTCGACGCGTCTCTTTACCAATTTTAGTCGATTTTGGTTTTTATGTTGAGGCCCTTTGGTGTTCTTGCTCTCAAAGATTTTAAATTATTTGGCTTTCAAATATTATGGCTTTGTGCGTATGAAGGTTATTCCAGAAAGGCGTCATGTGGACTAAATTTGATATCGACATTTTTATTTAAAAAATACAACACATGAGTACAAAAAAACCGAAACACAAATAATATGATGAAATCACCAGAATCATCGATGAAAACAACAACTTGTCTCAGGATAAGACAAATCACCATTATCATGGTTGAATGAATCACCGATGTCATGGGAGAGTAAATCATCAGTGTCATGCTAGAATAAATCACCAGTGTCACTTTAGAAAACAATACCCAATGTACAGAAAGCACAAAAAAACATCATAAGCATTAAGAATTTATCAATAAGAATCTGTGTTTAATCAACCTGAAATTGTGGAACTAGCCAACAAATGAAGGGGAAGTCTTATTCGCCGGTTTGTTTAAGGAAATATATGTTACGTATTTCTTTGGTTGTCTGTTTTTCTTGTTTGTTGCTTGTATTTTCATTGAGTTTTCCTTCAGACATGGCTTTGTAGATTCGTTCCTGTATTTTGTATATAAAGTCTTGGTGTCTTCCTATCAACTAGGTCCCGAGAGGCTCAATGAGTTAGGTAGTTGGATTACCTAACACCTCGTACAAGCCTATCACCAATACGGTTGCTTGCCCATGGTCGTTGGTTCTCTCTAGGTACTCTGGCTTCTTGCAAGACTAAAACTGGTTGCTATGATATAGCTGCAATATTGCTGAAAGTGGCGATAAACACAATAAATAAAATCAAGTTCGATCCATCATATTGCTAATACTCATTGCATTTAAACATAAAAAAAGTTGTTTCGAAATATGCAGATGGTTACGGAGGTTTAAATGCTAATTTCATTTTATCGAAGTGTCTTTATTGCACACGCCACGATATGGCTGAAATACTGCTAAAGTTGCCGTTAAACACCAATCAATCAATCAATCTTTACTGCACATCACAATATAAAAAATATATTCTTATCATGTTCTTACTAAGCGACATGTCTACCCGCGGACTGTTGTTTCATTGAGCTAGCACTAGATAAATCCAATTCAATTCAGCGTATTGGTCTAGAACAAAGCGGACCTCATCATCATCTCATTAAAAATCAACTTGTTCTCGCCATGATATTGCTGGAAAATAGCTGAATTGGCGTTAAACAAGAATAACTCACTCTTTTATATTGTAAATGTTTGCGACATTATCAATATAAATGTTTTCAAAATCAATTAATACACCTTTGAGCAAAATTATTTGCAAAAAGAATTGCAAAATTATTCACTAGGCGTTTATTGTTTTGAATAAATCAAACAATTAACTAAAGAATTATAGAAAGTTTCAAGTTATAATGCGAAAACCATGACCACTGGAATACTATTTTTATTATTAGTGTATAAGCACGGCAGGTAATGTAGAATACTAGAATATGTGTACAAAGTTTAAGGGGTCATGCACTGGTATTATGATACCATTTCCAATCTTTATTTGCTTTATTTATTAAAATCAAACATATATTTAACAAAGGTCTCTATGGGTTTTCCAGCAACACTATGCAAAGAGTTTGTAACGGTAATTAACTCGAATAAAAACCAATTAACTCAAGGAAGAAATGCTTAAAGATACCAAAAGGTAATTAGAAGTTGTAAGTCGGAGTAGGACTAAAGAAAAAGTACAAAAGGACAAACAACAATCTACAAAACATAAAACTAAAGATCGAGTAACATGAACCCCACTAAAACCCGGGGTGAACTCAGGTGCTCCGAAAGGGTAAACAGTTCCTGCTCCACTAGTGGCACTCGTCGTGATAATCTAGTAACAAACCCGGTGCTAAATCATGAATGAGA
Source organism: Gigantidas platifrons (assembly GCA_002080005.1). Lineage (NCBI taxonomy): Eukaryota > Metazoa > Mollusca > Bivalvia > Mytilida > Modiolidae > Gigantidas > Gigantidas platifrons. The sequence goes on along the minus strand of MJUT01011101.1, from coordinate 354,208 downwards.
AAAGGACCGGGAAGTGTTTATGACAAGTGGAACATATCCGTTGTCATTTGTGCAACATATATTCCATAATGGTCAACCAAGTCATGGTGGCGACCGTAAAACTTTCGAAGTGATTACTTCAACTTAACCAAGAGGAACCCTTGGTTCGGTAGCTTCGTTGTTAGCAGCAACATTATATTAAGGACATCCTGATAGGAACCACAAGCTCTGGAATATCATATCAACTGAGAGGTATATACTCCATATGCAGGAGCTGCTGGGATGTTACAACATATAAATGGAAAGTTCACAATGTGTCTAAACTAAATTGCATAAAGGGAAAGATGAAAGACATTTGTTTTTCTAAACAGTTACCTTATAGATACCAACAGCATCCCAAAACAGTTAGATATAATTCTTGGTAAGAGCTCTTGAGATGAAGAAACTAATATTTCTTACAAATGATCATTATGAAATGTTAATAAACAATTCATTCCAATCCAGGATGGTACAATGCATTACAGTGTACATGTTTTATTTATTAATGCCACAAACTACACAAAAATATTGCTCCCAACAACTTGCAGAATCACATAAACACGAAATAATAAGCATACCTATAAGATGTTTCTAGCACTAATTGGTTATAGTACTGACGTTTCTGGGGAACATTTGACGAACATTTCGAAATTTATACTTTTTCTCAACACTTGACAAACACTCACAAAGTTCGACGAAAGTTCGCTGTTATAAAGAAACAATTGTGAACATTTCAATTATCCTATGGTGAACAAGTAAATTTGCAACTA
>MJUT01011101.1:330663-352918 GCA_002080005.1 Gigantidas platifrons | reverse complement strand
TTAGTTCAGTATCTTCTTTATTAACAGTTACCTTCTGTCAAGGACATCTTGATAGGAACCACAATCTCTGGAATATCGGATCAACTGAGAAATATATACTCAATATGCAGATGTTGCTGGAATGTTGCTACATATAAATGGGAAGTTCACAATGGGGAAATTATCCTTTTTGTCGCAGAGCTTCGTTTAATCGGCCCTCATGGTCAATTTCGAGGTGTCTGTCAAAGTATGAAGAAGACATAGCTGAATCAGCGGTATCCTTTATTCACGCTTAATGGGATAGATGCGATCAACGAAATCACGTAACTTAGAATTATTTAGGGAAAGGGCATCATCTGTATAGTGGAACGCGAAGTTAAAGGATCGGACTAGCATTAGCGGTGCGTGAGCAACTGGTCAGCTATATGTCATGAAAGGAGCTAATTACTTTTTGTTAAGGGTAATTGAGCAACTGGCCGACTATCTCATTAATTACGTTTTGTTGAGTTGGTTTGTATTATATTTTCGATCAATACGATTTTTGGGTCTTTATATTGCCAGCTCAATGAAACAACAGTTCACAGATAAGCGCATCGTTTTACATATTATCCTGACCCTGGAAAACATTTTTGCTTGAAGCTTGATCTTTTTTGTTTTGTACCCTCTGTTTCTATCTGGATTATGATTGTTTGAACCGTTCTCATTAATTGATGTTGTGTATCTCGATACTGATTTATTGCACTGTTCCCTTAAGAATGGTTTGAAGATGCGAAAAGGACAATCATGAGCCATAAATAGAAGAATAAATACGGAGAAATTTCATTCATAATTTATTTGAGTTTCAGGTTGTCGGTGTCTATTCCTTTGTGGGTTTTTTTTAATTTATTTATTTATCTCTATTAGACTTGTATGTTGCATTGTGTCCTGATCGTTCCCCTATTTAAATCTGTTTTACTGATTTGTGTAGTCTTTCGTTGTATTTTTTTCTAGTAAACTCATACGGTATTTCTAATATAAAATATATTATTTTTTTTCCTTTAAATGTACTAGTATGCAAATGAAAATTAACACGAGTTAATCATACAATTGCTTCGCTACCAGGATTTCCAATATCCACGTGGTAGGTTCGAAGTAAGCATCAACAGCAATTAAATCAAATGTACTCTTCTTATAATAAATATATATAACAGTAGTCCTTGGTATGCATAACGTAAACAGGTGTAATAAAATATAAATAAAAAACAGTGTCGAAACAATTCCAAAATCAAATATCAACATCTTAGAGAGAGGCAAAAATGGATACCTCTAACACGTACATGACCACGTGATTTCCTGGCTTGGTACATACTTAATAAATTAGGACACTTATCTAACATTAACCCGATTTCTTTCATGTATTACCTGAACGCATGTAGAATAAAACAAAATTTGAAGATACCAAAGGAAAAATCAGAAGCCGTAAATCTGAGAAGGATAGAAAATACAATGGCGGAAAGAAAAAGGATCCCCAAAAAAAGGCTCAAGATTCACATTATAGCACCACACAGAAAACTAAAGTTTGAGCAACACGAAAACTTATTGTGGATGCAACTTAAAACAACAAAAAATATGCGATACAGCACAGATCAAGAACGCATGAGTTAAATGAAAAGGTTAATTGACACAGAATGAGTTCAGTTCGACTTGATGCATAATTACTAATCCATAATTACGAAATAAAAGTTTAAACAGTGATTTTAGGGTAACAATTAATATTACACCAATATTAACAAAACTAACAACCACCTCTCACCTAAAATCATTGAACATAAGAAAGATCACGACGTGTATGAATAAGGAAAGTGTCAATGTGATAACGACCTTTGCTTAGATATCTTAAAACTAGTACATGTATTACGTAGATTACACGTATCAGAGTGTGTCTGTCTTAATGCAAAAAGGAAATATGTATGTATGTTTTGTCATATATATTCTTTTGATTTCAGGAGTTTTTAATGCAGAAAATTCGAAGCGATTGTTGTTAAACGATCCCTCCGTTTTAGCTGATCGACTCACCAAACTTGAGAGCAAAATACAACAACTTACGTTTGATAAGCAAAAGCAAGATGCCACAATACAACAGCTCCAAGCTGCATTGATCCAGCATGGTAAGTTCACATTAAATATAATTCATTATATATTCCATACAATTGTAATACTGAATCAAACACATATCATTATTTAAAAGTACAAGTAAATTTATCCGTTATATTTCTCCCTGATTTATTTTTTTTTCTTTATAATTGAAATATCTATAATTGAAATGTCCAGAAATTTGGATTCTAAATCAAACCAAATGGTAAAAAGTATTAAGTATATTCCATCAGAATATCATGGGGAAAATTAAAAATGAAGGCAGGGTCAAATTTTGCCCTTAGTGGATCTACTCCTTTTTCACTTGCAGTATCATATAGGCAAGAAGTACTCACTCAAATTGCCACTTCCACGTTGTGAGGAGATATTATTTATGTACAGACTCAGGCTAACGGAAGGGGTTATCTTGACAACGTATCTTTGTTTTTTTTGTTTTTTTTTATAACAAACGTTCCTTTGGAAATATTATCAGAGACAATATTATAGTAAATGTTCCTTATTGAACATATATTCTATAACATTTATTCCATACTATATCTTCTATTGGAACAAATATTATGGAAGATGGATTTGTAAAAAGCAATATCGCATCGAAATGGACTTCTCTTCTCATCTCACATCACACCTTAATTGGCAGCAGAAAGTGACGATATCCTTTTTGCCACTTTAAAATAATATTCAAACAACTCCAAGAGGGCTGGATTTATTGCTGTTAAATAGATGTTATGGTATAACATTTTTTTCTGAAATATGAATGGTGTCATGGATTTACAAATCGCAACTTATATGTAATATGACATTTAATAAAACAATTGTTGCATATTTTCATCGGTTAATACATGATTTTATCGGCCCATGAAAGCATATCGTCGACCTCGGACTTCATCCTCTGTTGATATACATGTCATTTTTGATACCATTGTATTGTCTTTACTTCAATTTACGCCTTCTGGTTACCCCTTTGGTATATTCAAATTTTTCTTATATAAATTTGTCAAGTTCAGAGGTCACATTTGTCAACAAATCATGGGCTTTCACATGAAAAATATGTGTCCCTCTCTATGAAAATATGTTCCTTTTCTCTTATGGTGCACATTTTACACAAAGTCTCACCAATATAAATTAAAAATAATAAAATAATGTTTGGCCATGTATGCTACAAAATGCAAAATAATTATCGCTACAATATAAATATGGTACTGCTCTTTATTGTTATAATAAACATTGCAACGTACACTAGAAAAAATGACAAATCTGCATAGAGTGACAGAAATGTTTGAAGATACCAAAATTGTCGTTAGAAACCGAAAGTCGAAGGACAGACAAGACATTGGACAAAATTAAAAGATAAAAAGGACTAAGAAAACTAAAGATATATCAACATGAGCCCCTCTAAAAGCCGGACTTTACCTCGGGTATTCCGAAAGGATAAGTGGTTCCTGGTCCACTAGTGGATCCCGTCATGTTGCTACTACTACAAAGTGATGAATGGGGAAAGGACCGAATTGTGGTCATTTGTGTCACAGATTCAAATGTTCTCCGTAAGGTTTAATAAAGTCATGGTGGACCATAAACTTTGGAAGTAACGAGTTCAACTTAACCACTAGAAACCATTAGTGCAGTAGATTCTTTAACAGCAGCAACCCTTTATCAAGGAAAATTAAAGTTAATCTTATAAATGGGCAACAAACTTAATGGTTTACTATTATATTTTCAGATATTGGTACAACTTATGTCAGATGGGCTAGAAAACAATGTCCGTACTAAACTTGTATACTCGGGTAGGTGTATAAAATTCTACTCAGTTATTAATTAACGTAGTTATATACTTTATGTGGAAACACGTTGACACAGTATGTTGTTTTGTTTGTCTTTTGTAGTTTCTTTTATACATAACCTAGTACTTCAAGTAACTTTGAAATCCAGTGGGAGAGATATATTGTATTGTTGTCACTTGCTTAGATGTTTGTATAATATACTTAATGTCCTATGACTGTATGGTGAAGTCTTCGTCATCCTATTCAATATATTAGATTGCTGTCAAATTATGATAGTAAGTATATATGTACCATCTACACAAGCTTAGACACATGTCTTATGTCTATCCCTAGATTTCCCTTACGAGACAAGGTAACACTTCGACTATTGAAGCTATATTTTAATATAGCGGATGTGGCCGAGTGGTCTAGGGCACTGGACATACAGCTAAGCGATTGGTGTTGCAGTGTATCAACGGTGTGCGTTCAAATCCTGTCGATGGAAGAACAAAAATTTGCCAGCTCAAAGATCTAATTCTAACACTGTTGGGTTTAATTTTCAAACGTATATAAGTATTTAGTATTAACCTAGTACTTCAAGTAATTTTGAAATCTAGTGGGAGAGATATATTGTATGGTTGTCACTTGCTTAGATGTTTGTATAATATACTTAATTTCCTGTGACTGTATGATGAATTCTCCTCCTACTACCCACCTACCATTAAACTTTAGTTTCAGAAACGCCTCCCATGTTACAACTATCAATCTATTTTAGTACCAGAAACACCTACTACATTATAACTTTAAATACAAATCCATGTCAATAAATTGCTTTATGACGAGAATAGTTTTAAGATACTAAAGGGTTAAATAGAAGCCGTAAATCAAAGTAGGACATACAATACAATGGAAAAAAGCAAAAGGCCAAAACGACAAGCAATGATCTAGAAAACTCTACACTGAAACCCAAAGATTGAACAACACGAACCCCAATTAAAACCGGGATGAACTCAGGTGACTAGGAAGCGTAAATAGTTCCTGTTCCTCATGTGGCACTCGTCGTCTTACTATTGTTACAAACCCCATGATATGTCATAAAAGAGGACATGACCTGATTGTGATTACGACAAAGAGAACATATTCTCGCTCATTTGTGACAAAGATACTCCCCGACTTATTTTTTTTACATGAGGCTATATGTGAGTTAAATTAACAGAAGAGTTTGAAGATATCAAAGGTGTAATCAGAATCCGAATATCGAAGTAGAACAGACAACACAATGGCCAAAAGAAAAAGTACAAAAGGACAAACAACGATCTACAACACATACATATAAAGCTAAAGATCGGGTAATACGAACCCCACTAGCTCATCGGAACAGTATATTTGACATAATCCGCAATTTTAAATGTTTATTCAATAGTTGGTAACAAATTAAAAGCCATCCCACCCTTTCTCTGTTTTAATAATAAACTTTTGTATATAGATTCTATATATTATATTATATGTGGGGCGTTTTTTATTCCCTACTTTTCTTACTGCATGGTACAAATGTTACCATCTATATATTTTCTTGTAAAAATTCTTTATAAACATTTCATTTGATAATAAACTTTTCACTTAAATAATCTTCATTATATTAAGATCAAATGCTCAGCAGCCAGAAACAAGCAGGTTCAGTGTGTTGGTGGTGTATGGTGTTTAACGCCACTTTCAACAATATTTCAGTTATATCGTTGCTGGCAGTTTTATTGGTGGACAAAACCGGAGTCCCCAGAAAAACCACCGACCTGTCGCAAGTCACTTTATCATATAAGGTTGTATCGAGTACAACTAGCTATGAACGGGGTTCGAACTCACAATTTTAGTGGTAATATGTACTGATTACACGGGTAATTGTAAATCCAGTGTGTTGGTCTTCCCTGTCCTAGGTAATAGAGGCAAACATACAATTAAGTACCAGAAACACATTCTTTACACCAGTGGATTGCTGTTTCAATAAACTAGCATTATAAAAGCATACTAAGTTTGGTTAGCACAACGAAGTAACCTATTGTTGTAAGCATATCCTTTCCGGGAAGCTGTGTTCACCGCGGTTTCTTAGTAAGGTTCGTGTTGCTGAATTTGTTGGTTTTATGTGTAGAAAATTGTCCACTTGGTTGTCGTTTTCCTTTGTTCTTTCTCTTTTGACCATTCTATCGTCTTTCCTTCAATTTACGGATTCTAATTACCCATTTTATATTTTCATATTTGCTTCCACAAACAGTGTTAGGTAGTTGGATTACTTAACAACTCATACAAGCCTATCACCAATACGCCCGGATTTGTATATTACAAAAAAATGTGCACTCGCCTCGCAGTCGCAAGTGATGAAGTTTACCAGTTGCTTGCCCATGGTCGGTGGTTCTCTCCGGGTAAAACTCCGGCTTCTTCCATCAATAAAACTGGTGGCCATGATATAGCTGAAATATTGCTGAAAGTGGCGTTAAGACACCAAAAATGGAAATCAATCAATCTTCCACAAACGATTTAGTTGTTACCGTTTACTGTATTTAGTTAATATTTTTGACAATTGATAAAGACGTGTTTTCCAACTACGGGTACCGAATGGCATAAAGTATATACTTTTTAGTATATATATTGTTTTTAAAATAACAAAAAGTTAAAATTTAAACATAACATTGACAAGTGCTGTGATTGTAGTATATAATGAACATTGTATTGAGGAACCTTTATAAACGTTTCAGGGTTCGCTGGGGGAGACATGTATGATAAGACAGGTGCTTCCACGGAGCCAGTCTGTCTTCCACCTGATCCTGAATTCGGAAGAACAAGCGGTGGTGATTCTGGACGAATGTATAGTGCAGAATTTGATGAGAACTTTTTTCATCCGAATTGTGCTGGTCAAGACGTCCCGTGTGCTGTTTATAGAGTGAAGCTGGCATCAAGTGTAATCATGATACCAGGTAAATCTACCTGTAATTCCGGGGGTGGAGTCGACCATGATGGTAAACTATTTTATCCTGTAATAGCTAAATGTGGATCACTTCAATGTCCACCCTACAAGAATAACTATCCACTAACGTGTGTGATTTGTTCAAAGTGATATAAAGAAATGTATAAATAAATGGGTCATAATGCTTGTTGATATTGTTTAATTAATTCATTGTCAATCGTCCTTAGAGAAGTAACTTTCGCATATCAATTCAAAAAGTTGGAAAACGTAAATATTCATATTAAAGCTATCTGTGTTGTGTCCCTTGTGTAGATAACATATTTTCTACATCAAATGTTTTATGCATCTTAACCAATACAAGGGGCTGAAAAGGGAGTTATAGAAATATACCATGTATGCTCACATTGTGAAATACACTATATATTTATGGTAAACGTAGATTCTTATTCTGTACTCTCAAAGATTTTTTTTTTAAGTATTTGGTTTTCAAATAGTATGGCTTTGAGCGTACCTGATTAATGTTATTCCAGAAACGCGTCATGCGCACTAAAATTGATATCGACATTTTTATTAAAAAAATACAGGAAAAACGCAAACACAAATAATGCGCATTTATCAAGGTGTGGAATTTAAATAGAAAAATAAATTGGGAAATTAATAAACAAAATTAAAAATTATTAAACAAAATTATAAAACTGACAGTGTTGAATGAGATGTAATGTGAGTTGAAATCATGTTATTATATGTATATATCTAGAACGTTGAATTATCCCCCTAAAGAAAAAGTGGTAATTCGAAGCTAGCACGTTGAATTATCCCCTTAAGCAAAAAGTGATAATCAGAAGCTAGCACGTTGAATTATCCCCCTAAACAAAAAGTGGTAATCAGAAGCTAGCACGTTGAATTATCTCCCTAAGCAAAACGTGGTTATCAGAAGCTAGCACGTTGAATTATCCCCCTAAACAAAAAGTGGTGAACAGAAGCTAGCACGTTGAATTATCCCCTTAAACAAAAAGTGGTAACCAGAAGCTAGCACGTTGAATTATCCCCTTAAACAAAAAGTGGTAATCAGAAGCTAGCACGTTGAATTATCCCCTTAAACAAAAAGTGGTAATCAGAAGCTAGCACGTTGAATTATCCCCTAAACAAAAAGTGGTAATCAGAAGCTAGCACGTTGAATTATCCCCCTAAACAAAAAGTGGTAATCAGAAGCTAGCACGTTGAATTATCCCCCATAAACAAAAAGTGGCAATCAGAAACTAGGACGTTGAATTATCCCCCTGAACAAAAAGTAGTAATCAGAAGCTAGCACGTTGAATTATCCCCCTAAACAAAAAGTTGTAATCAGAAGCTAGCACGTTGAATTATCCCTTAAACAAAAGGTGGTAATCAGAAGCTAGCACGTTGAATTATCCTCCAATACCAAAGGGGTAATCAGAAGCCGCAATTCGAAGGAGGACAGACAATACAATGGCCAAAAGTTTGAAGATATCAAAAGAATAATCAGAAACCGCAATTCGAGGGGGGACAGACAACACAATGGCTAAGAGTTTGAAGATACCAAATGGGTAAGCAGAAGCCGCAATTCGAAGGAGAGACAATGCAAGCACCAAAAGAATGAAGACGTCAAAGGGGTAATCAGAAGTCTCACTCACTCACTCACTCACTCACTCTCGTGTTGTTACTGTTAAATGAAACAAGCATAACGGGTAATCTGATATGGAAATAGGTCATTTAGAAGACATAATCTTTCTTCAAATTATGCAGTGAGTGATTCGTATTAAAGCCTACCAAAATGTGTTACAAACTCAGTATTATCCAAATTTTATCCAAACACTTTTGCAATGTAGTATACATATGGGAAATACTAGTAGTAATGTATGTTCTGAATAGTGCAACAGCAAATCCAACATACAATTCAGAATTAAGAATAAATAAAACTTTAGTTCAAATGGTACCAGGAGCGACTACCTGCAACACTGCTATGATTTAACTAATGAAACACACGTCCTCAGCCTGTTTCATTTTAATGCGAGGCACTTTTCAAGTGAGTGAGTGAGTGAGTGAGTGAGTGAGTGACAATTTGGCAGCTCTATTATGGCGAGAGCAAGTTCGGTGATATAATTATGATATCCTCTTTGTACTAGACTAGCGCGTTTACCTACTTGGATTATTTATTGTTCTAGTTCACGGACATAACTGTCAGTGGGTAGACATGTCGCTTCACTCGGAGTCAACCAGTTCTCACCCTCACCCCATCTCTTTAATGCTAAGATCTTAGCTGAGCAACAACAAATACCTATTTTATAATCTATGGTTTGGCCCGACCGGGGTTCGAACCCACGATCTATCGCATACTTGTTGAGCACGCTAACCATTACACCACCGATGTGACTGACAATTTAAAAAAAAATCATTGTAAAGCTGACATAACAATACTATTATAGCTTTTCGCTTTGAAAATAAATCTGAAATAACAAACTGTGTCTAAACTAAATTGCATAAAAGGAAAGATCAATGACGTTTTCTAAGAAGTTACCTGATACAAACCAACAGCATCCCAAACCCCTTTGATCTAATTCTTGGAAAAAGTTCTTGAGATGAAGTAAAAGAATATTACTTACAAATTCGCATTATGAAATTTTAATAAACAATTTATTCCAATCTTGGATGGCAAAATACATCAAATAGTACATTTTGTTTTATTAATTCGGGTTATTTCACAAAGGTATTGCTCACAACAACTTGCAGATTCAAACAAATACAAATACGAATTCCTATAATGTTTCTAACAGTGATTGATTACAGTAATAAAGAACTTTTGACGAACATTTTGAAATTATACTTTTTTTTCTCAACATTTGATAAACAAGCACAAAGGCCGACGAAATTTCGCTGTTAGCGGCAAACATTTGTGAACATTTCAATTATCCTATGACGAAGAAGTAAGCTTACGGCTAATTCGTCGAAATTTGTCCGCAAATTTGCTGTAGAACTTCTAGTGTGGCAAGTGGAAGTCCACATATATTGAATATGAAGTTATAATCTTACAACCATACATGAAAACATTTATATTATATTCTTAACCAAGGAAATTTTAGGATTCGAAAAGACTATTAAAACGTCTCAGCGGGAGTCATTTTCACGTTTTCGCTACAGCTGATATTTTATTTATCTGGATTGTGATTGATTGTATTGTTCTGGTAATTGACTGTGTAAGAAAAGTTACATGATACTAAAGGGGGAATCAGAAGCCAAATATTGAAAGACAGACTACACAACGGTCGAACTAACAGGGACTAAAGTACACAGCCTGTAAAAGACTACACAGAAACATGAACCCCATTAAAACCGGGCGTGAACTCATGTGCTCCAGAAGGGTATTCAGTTTCTGGCATCCTTGGTGTTACTTTTGTTACACACCTGGTAATGAAAATACGTTAGAGAAAACCGAAAGGCAATCAGATAAGTCATGAATAAGGAAACGGCCGGGTTGTAATTACAACAAAAAACGGAACACATCCCTGGTCAACTGTGACATGAAGATTTCATAGAAGGTCATTGTGGCGACCGAATAACTTTCGATGTGATGATTTCAACCTTACCACTAAGAACCTTTAGTTCAATATCTTCTGTATGTTTTGTTGATCGTTGTTTGTCTTTTTGTACTTTTTCTTTTGGCCATTGTGTTGTCTTTTCTTCTTCGATATACGGACTCTGATTGCCTCTTTGGTATCATCAAACTCTTCTGATTAGCAAGGACATCATGATACTGCAAGCTCTGGAATATCGGATCAACTGAGAGATATATACTTCATATGCAGGCGTTACTGGAATGTTGCTACACATAAAATGGTAAGTTCACCATGCGAGAATTGAAATGTCGTAAAGTTTCGTTCTTGATCGTCCCTGACTATCAATTGCGAGGTTTAGGTGAAGGAATGAAACAGACATAGCTGCATCAGTGACATCCTTTGTTTTTCAGCTCAATGGATAAATGCGATGAACACAATTACGTAGTGAAAGAACATCATCTTTATAGCTGAACATGAAGTTAAAGGATTGTGCTAACAATAGAATTAAGTGAACAATTTCATGGCGGGAATAATTACTTTTTGTTGAGATAGCTTCGTATTATATTTTCCACCAACACGATTACTTGGATTTTTTAGTGCCAATTTTCTTTGTGTTTGTGTTGTTTGTTGTATACAGTTTGTATCCTAATCGTTCCCTTACCTAATTATTTTTCGGATCATTGTTGTCTTTAAAACACACTGCCCATTTAAGGTTACTATGAACTTATTAAGGTATTTCAAAAGTAAGATATTTTAATTTGATTACTTTTCTTTAAATGTACAATCACTCAAATGACAGAGTTAACATGAGCCAAGCCTACAATTGTTTCGTTACCAGGGTTACCCATATCTACGTCTCAAGTTAGAAGTAAGCATAATTAAAACAAACTCAATCAAATTTACATCTCTTATGATACATATATTACAGTAGTCCTTATGACGCATAAAGTCATCTGGAGTAAATATCTAATATATATAATGACTCTTGATTCACAGCTACCCGGGTTTTTTTCATGCATTATCTGAACGCATGTATGAAGAAAAGAGAGTTTGAATATACCAAAGGAGTGATAAGAAGCAGGGATGGGTAATTGCAATCAGTAATTGCAATTGATTGTAATGAATTACATTTTTAGAAGTAATTGAAAGTAATTGTAATTGAGCTAGATTTCAATTACATGTAATTGAATGTATTTAAATACATTTTGAAAAAATGGTGTAATTGCAATTACATTTTAAGTACATTTCAATTACATACACTATATGCTTGAAAAGCTTCAATTCATTTACCTGAGAACTGAAGTAATATTTATCTCTAAAGAACATTTTTGTTTCATTGTCAAAATAAAAAAAAATGACAAATTGATGTAAAACAAATTATACAATTTTTGGTAATTATATGAAAAACAATAAATTGAATTCAGAAAATACATGCTTATCAATATCATGCTTATTGCATATAGGCTACATGTATATAAGAATGGTTAACACCAATTTTACTGTTAAATTATATTGTATTAATCTTCCCTGACAATATACTTAATTTCTATAATACTTAAACCCATCATTTAACATTGTTTATTTAATCAAGATCATTACTGAATGATCAAGGTATCTAGACAAAAGACTAATCCCATGCATCAGGCATATGGTGACAGATTTTAGTTAATCACACTATGCTGTGAACAGTTCAGTGCTAATTGTAACACATGTAAGCATTAAAAGTGTTCAAGTCTTAATTCTTAGTATATGTAAGAACATGATAATCCATGTCTTAATGAATAAGTACGAGGAATTATCATGTTCTTACAAACTTAGAACATTGTAAAGTAAACAAGACAATATAATTTTGCCTTGGGGAACAATGGGGGAAAATCCACGGTTTTAATGATTAAGTAAGGCAAAATTATATTGTCGAGAGTACTTTACTATGTTCTAATCTTAGCTTGGTATGGAAAGTTTTCCATAAACCAACCATGACATCAAGGGTGTTAGATGCCTTTGAAGTTCCTACAGATGCAAGTGGAAATTTTAAGGCCAAGTGCAACCACCATGCCACATTTATATCTGGGAGCACAAAAGCTACTTCCAATTGCTACACACATATTGCATTTTCTGATTTTTGTGAATTAAAATATAATTGCAATGCAATTAATTACTTTTTAAAAGTATTTGAAAAAAGCAAATACTTTAAAAACAAAAACAAACAAAAAAACACTGTAATTGCAATGTAATGTAATTGAAAATTATTGCAATGTAATTGAAAGTATTTAATTACTTTTTAAAGTAACTGAACCCATCCCTGACAAGAAGCCGTAAATCAGAGAAGGATAGACAATACAATAACGGAAACAACAAGGACAAATAAACAAAACACTACACAGAAAACTAGAGATTGAGCAACATGAAAACTAAATGTCGATGCAATATAATAACAATGAATACGTGTAATATAGAGGTGATAAAGATCGCATGAGTAAGGTTAAATGGCACAGAATGCGTCCAGTTCAACTTAATGCATAGTTACTATTCCATATATATGAAATGAAAGTTAAAACAATGATAATCAGGTAACAATTACACCAATACCAACAAAACAAAGAAAGTTTAAACAATGATGGCCAGACACCCATTACAACAATATCAACAAAACAAGAAAGTTTACACAATGATGGTCCGGTAACAATTACACCAATACCAACAAAACAAAGAAAGTTTAAACATTGATGGCCAGACACCCATTACACCAATATCAACAAAACAAAGAAAGTTTAAACAATGATGATCAGGTAACAATTACACCAATACCAACAAAACAAAGAAAGTTTAAACAATGATGGCCAGACACCCATTACACCAATATCAACAAAACAAGAAAGTTTAAACAATGATGGTCAGGTAACAATTACACCAATACCAACAAAACAAAGAAAGTTTAAACATTGATGGCCAGACACCCATTACACCAATATCAACAAAACAAAGAAAGTTTAAACAATGATGGTCAGGTAACAATTACACCAATACCAACATAACAAAGAAAGTTTAAACATTGATGGCCAGACACCCATTACACCAATATCAACAAAACAAAGAAAGTTTAAACAATGATGGTCAGGTAACAATTACACCAATACCAACCAAACAAAGAAAGTTTAAACAACGATGGTCAGGTAACAATTACACCAATACCAACATAACAAGAAAGTTTAAACAACCATTACACCAATATCAATAAAACTATCAACCACCTCTCACCTAAATATTATCGAACATAAGAAAGGCCACGACATATATACGAACAAGGAAAATGTCAATGTGATAAAGCTCTTTGTCAATGTCTTTCGTAAGATATCTTAAAACTAGTACATGTATTACGTAGATTACACGTATCTTGGTGGGTCTGTTGTAATGCTTCAAGGAAATATGTACAGTTTTGTCATATATATTGTTTTAATTTCAGGAGTTTTGAATGCAGAAAATTCGAAGCGATTGTTGCTAAGCGATCCCTCCGTTTTAGCTAATCGACTCACCAAATTTGAGAACAAAATACAACAGCAAGATGTCACAATACAACAGCTTATGTCAGGGAAGCAACAACAAGATGCCACTATACAACAACTTCAAGCTACATTGAACCAGCATGGTAAGTTCACATGATATATAATTTAGTATATAGTTTATACAACTGTAATACTGAATCAAACACATATTATCATCTATAAGTAAAAGTAAATGTATATGTTATTTTTTCTCACATTTTGGATTTTAAATCAAACCAAATGGTAAAATATGCCCAAATATTGCACTTAGCAATAGTATTAAGTATATTCCAGCAGAATATCATGGGGAAATTAAATTTGAAGACAGGGTCAAATTTTCCCTTAGTGGATCTACTCCTTTTTCACTTACAATATCATGTAGGCAAGTAGTACTTACTCAAAATCCCACTTCCACCTCCCCGTTGTGAGCAGATAACAGCAGCTCTATATTACAGATAAACCTGTCTTAACCGAACCCTGAATAAACCGAAAACCTTCCTAAACCAGACATACTTTACAATCCCATCTACGAAATGTCTATGTAATTTGAACCTCAGTAAACCAAACACCTGTCTAAACCGAACAAATTATTCAGACCCAAAGGGATTCGGTTTAGACAGGTTTTACTTTGTTTCTATAGAGAGTCTGGCTAACGGAAGTGGTTCTCTTATCCACGTATTTTTGTTCCTTATAACAAAAGTTCCTTAGGAAATATTATTATGGACAACATCATAGTTAATGTTCCTTATGGAACATATAATCTGTAACATTTATTCCCTACTATATCTTCCATTGGAACAAATATTATGGAAGATGGATTTTAAAAAACCAAAATCGCATCGAAATGGACTTCTCTTCTCATCTCACATCACACCTTAATTGGCAGCAGAAAGTGACGACATCCTTTTTACCACTTTAAATTAATATTCAAAGAACTTTTGTGGGAATGTTGAATGAAAAAACTTCAAGAGGGCTAGATTTATTGCTGTCGAATAAATGTTATGGTGTATTTTTTCCTGAAATATGAATGGTGTCATGGATTTACAAATCACAACTTTCAAGTAATATGACATTTAATAAAACAATTGTTGCATATTTTCATCGGTAAATACATGATTTTATCGGCCCATGAAAGTATATCGTCGACCTCGGACTTCGTTCGACATGTATTGACCTCAACAAAGGCTATAATTGTATAATTTAATCATGTATAAAATCAAAGTGAAATTTCCATTTAATTGATCATCCAGATTAGAGGTGCAACTATCCCGTCCCCACCCTAACCATGAATATCCTTAGGTGGAGTATATATAGCGTTTTCCCCCATTGGTTGTCATTTTTGTTGCCATTGTATTGTCTTTACTTCAATTTACGCCTTCTGGTTACCCCTTTGGTATCTTCAAAATATTCTTATCGGTAATAAATCAATCAAGGTCAGAGGACACGTTTGTCAGCACATCATGGGCTTTCACATGAAACAAAATTGTACCTCTCTTTGACAATGTTTTCCTTTTCTCTTATGATGCACATTTGACACAAAGTCTCACCAATATAAATTAAAAATAATAAAATAATTTTTGACCATGTATGTTACAAAATGCAAAATAATTATTGCAACAATATAAATATGGTACTGCTCTTTATTGGCATTATAAACATTGCAACGTACACTAGAAATGAATGACAATTCTGCATATAGTGACAGAAATGTTTTGTTTTTTTTATTATTATTATTTACAAAATACAAATATATACAACATCATTTCATATAATTAACTACATTAACCAACTGTATTTTCCTGTTTATGCTTTATTTTACACCTAGATTTAACTCCTTTTTCATATTTTCTAACAACATTTTTTATAAAGTATGAGGAAACTAAGTTTGCCACTTAGTTCCATCTTTTTAGATTTTATATCTTTAAACAAATATCATATATATATTTTTTTAAACTTTATTTTTATTACAAATATTGCTGTAGCAAATAGAAAAACTAATTACTGAACGATTTGAAAACGGAATCACTAAATCAAACAGACTGCAGTTACCTAATGAATCGAACACACCCAATTATTTTGGGGGTAGTTTTACGACATCAGCGTGGCTAATTATTCTAACATACATTTTTTTCTATTTTCATTCTTGGGACCTACAATTATCATAAGATTGTGTTATTCATTCAAATGGAATTATAGGGAAAATGCAGTTGGATTAACAAATAACATAACATATACACTATACGAATCTACATATTAACAGACAACTTTGTAAGTAAGAAATAATCAATATATATGTGCTAATACAACAATATACTAAAAGGGCGTGTGTATCTGGTGATTTACAATACAATGACACAGATATATGTACATTAATTCGCATGGAAACAGTTAATACAAAAAATATTTGTCATTTCTGTATAGATATTATTTCCCGTGACAGAAATGTTTGAAGTTACCAAAATTGTAATTAGAAACTGAAAGTCGAAGGACAGACAAGTCATTGGACAAAACTAAAAGATAAAAAGGACAAACAATAATCTACAAAGCATCACTCAGAAAACTAAAAATAGATCAACACGAACCCCTCTAATAGCCGGACTTGACCTCGGGTGCTCCGAAAGGGCAAGTGGTTCTGGGTGCACTAGTGGATCCCGTCATGTTGCTACTACTACAAAGTGATGAATGGGGAAAGGACCGAACTGTGATCATTTGTGTCACAGATACAAATGTACTCCGTAACTTTTAAATAAAGTCATGGTGGTGACCATAAACTTTGGAAGTAACGAGTTCAACATAACCACTAGAAACCGTTAGTTCAGTAGATTATTTAACAGCAGCAACCCTTTATCAAGGAAAATTAAAAGTTAATCTTATAAATAGGCAATAATCTTATTGGTTTACTTTAATATTTTTTTCAGATATTGGTACTACGTATGTCAGATGGGCTAGAAAACAATGCTCGTATAATTATACTGAACTTGTATACTCAGGTAGGTGAATGAAATTCTACTTATATAATAGTTTCTGATATGGAGGGCAATATCAGGATATACAGACTGCCCAAGTGTCATGATACCACGACCCAAGGGAAGTCTGTCTATCCCGATATTGCACTTCATATCAGTAACTATTGTGGGTTTTTTGCATTGAAGACAAGAATTTGACACATACAATATAAATGCATATAAATTTTTAATCAGGATCATTGAAGGTTTCCTGAGGCGTTGTCACCTTCGTTATTACCTAATTTGAATTGACTACAACAATTGTTTGAATGGTGTTCAACTTATGATGAGAAATAAAATGAGATTATAAGTAACATTGTAATTTATTAAAACGTAAACAAACAGACAAACATTCGTTTATAGACCAATAGTACCAGTCTATACACGGTTTTTGGACCGGTCTATATCAGCATTCCAGTCTATATCGCGGAATAGTGAGGATCACGTGGAGAGTGTTCAGCCAATTAAATGTATGATTTTTATTCTGATATGCAATAATCAGTTATTAATTAACGTAGTTATATACTTAATGTGGAAACACGTTGACACAGTATGTTGTTTTGTTTATCTTTTGTAGTTTCTTTTTATATATAACCTAGTTTTTCAAGTAACTTTGAAATCCAGTGGGAGAGATATATTGTATGGTTGTCACTTGTTTAGATGTTTGTATACTATACTTAATTGCCTGTGACTGTATGATGAATTATACTTCATCCTATACAATATTTTAGACTGCTGTCAAATTATAATATTAAGTATATATATATATATATGTACCATCTACACACGCTTAGACACATGTCTTATGTCTATCCCTAGATTTCCTTTACCAGACAAGGTAACACTTCGACTGTTGAAGCTCTATTTTAATATAGCGGATGTGGCCGAGTGGTCTAGGGCACTGGACATAAGGCTAAGCGATTGGTGCTGCAGTGTATGAACGGTGTGAGTTCAATTCCCGTCGAGGGAAGAACAAAAATTTGTCAACTCAAAGATCTAATTCTAACACTGTTGGGTTTAATTTTCAAACGTATTTAGTATTAACCTAGTACTTCAAGTAACTTTGAAATCCAGTGGGACAGATATATTGTATGTTTTTCACTTGCGTAGATATTTGTATAATATACTTAATTACCTGTGACTGTATGATGAATTCTTCGCCTACTAACCACCTACCATTAAACTTTAGTTTCAGAAACACCTCCCATTTTACAACTATAAATCTATTTTAGTACCAAAAACACCTCCTATGTTACAACTTTAAATACAAATCCATGTCAATAAATTGTTGAATGACAAGAACAGTTTTAAGGAACCAAAGGGGTAATAAGAAGCCGCAAATCAAATCGGGACAAACAATACAATGGCAAAAAGAAACAGGACAAAATGACAAGCAATGATCTAGAAAACACTATGCAGAAAACCAAAGATTGAACAACACGAACCCCAATAAAAACCGGGGTAAACTCAGCTGCTCCACACGTGGCACCCGTCGTCTTACTCTTGCTACAAACGGATGATAAGTCATGAACGACCAAAGGACCGGTTGTGATTACGACAAACGGAACATATTCTTGGTCATTTGTGACAAAGATACTCCCCGACATATCTTCTTTTTTTTTACATGACGCTATATCTGAGTTCAATTAACAGAAGAGTCTTAAGAAGAGTTTGAAGATACCAAAGAGGTAATCAGAATCAGTATATCGAAGAATAATGGCCAAAAGAAAAAGTAAAAAAGGACAAACAACGATCTACAAAACATACATATAAAACAAAAGATCGAACCCCACTAGCTCATCGGAACAGTATATTTGACATAATCCGCAATTTTAAATGTTTATGTAATAGTTAGTAACAAATTAAAAACCCTCCCACCCTCTCCCTGTTTTAATTATGAACTTTTGTATATAGATTCTATATATTATATGCGGGGCGTTTTTTATCCCCTACTTTTCTTACTGCATGGTACAAATGTTACCATCAATATACTTTCTTGTAAAAATTCTTTATAAACATTTCAGTTAATAATAAATGAACTTTTCACTTCAATAATCTTAATTGAATTAAGACCAAATGCTCAGCAGCCAAAAACAAGCAAGTGCAGCGTGTTGGTAGTGTATAGTTATATTGTGGCTGTCAGTTTATTTGGTGGAGAAAACCGGAGTGCCCGGAGAAAACCATCGACTTGTCGCAAGTCACTTACAAGCTTTATCATATAACGTTGTATCGAGTACACCTCGCCATGAACGTAGTTCGAACTCAAAACTTTAGTGGTGATAGGTACTGATTGCACATGTAGTTGTAAATCTAGTGTGTTGGTCACCCTTGTCCTAGGTAATAGAGGCAAACATACAATTAAGTACCAGAAACACATCTTTTACATCAGCGGATTGTGTTTCAGTGCATTAGCATTATTAAACCTACTTAGAGTGTTTGCTTAGCACAACGAATTAACCTATTTTTATAAGCATATCCTTCCAGAGAACCCGAGTTCACCGCCGGTTGTTAGTAAGGTTCGTAATGGTAAATACTTGGTTTTCTATGTAGAATATTGTCCACTTGGTTGTCGTTTTTCTTTGTTTTTTTTTCTTTGGACCATTTCCTTCAATTGACGGATTCTGATTTCTCATTTGGTATTTTCTGATTTGCTTCCACAAACGATTATATTTGTTACCGTTTTCGGTTGTAAGTTAATATCGGTTTAGCAATTTGCTAAGATGTGTTTTACCAACTCCTGGTCGCGAATGGCATTAAGTATACATTGTGTATTTTAAGAAAAAAAAATTACAATTCAGACATATCATGGACAAAACTGCGTTTGTACAATATAATGACCAATACATTTATTAACCTTAATACAAACATTTCAGGATTTGCTGGGGGAGGCTGGTATGATGCGTCAGGTGCTTCCGCGGAGCCAGTCTGTCTGCCTCCTGATCCTGAATTTGGAAGAACGGGCGCTGGTGATTGGGGTCGAATGTATGGTGCAGAGTTTGATCAAAACTTTTTCCATCCAAATGGTGCTGCCGAAGACATCCCGTGTGCTGTTTGTAGAGTTAAACTGGCATCAAGTGTAATCATGATACCAGGTAAATCTACTTGTAATTCCGGTTGGACAAAAGAATATCACGGATATTTGGGATCAAACCATCACTCCTACAGTGCGGCTGGTACATTTGTCTGCATTGATATACAACCCGAGTTTCTAATCGGGGGTGGAGTCAACCATAACGGTAAGCTCATTTTCCCGGTAATAGCTAAATGTGGATCGCTTAAGTGTCCACCCTACAAGAATAACTATCCACTTACGTGTGTAGTTTGTTCAAAATAATATAAAAAAATATCTGAATAAATGAGTCATAATGCTTGATATTGTTTAATTAATTCACTGTCAATCTTCCCTATTAGAGAAGTAACTTGCGCATATCAATTCAAAAAGTTAGAAACCCTAAATATTTATATAGCAAAACTGTGTTTTATAACAGAAAATATTTTATGAACCAATACAAGGAGCTAACAGGGAATTATAGTAATATACGATTGTATGTTCACAGTGTGAACTACACTGTATATAATTGTGAAAAACGTAGATATATAATTCTGTAATTATTGCAGGGGCGGATCCAGGATTTCAAGTTAGGGTGGGGCGCACTTTAAATCCGCCCCTGTATTGCTAGCCGATTTTTCTTATTCTCTTTAGGCTCTTTGGTTTTCTTGCTACTAAGAATGTTATTTAGTTATTTGGTTTTTAAATGGTATGGCTTTGATCATACCTGATGAATGTTATTCCAGAAACTCGTCATTCCCACTAAATTTGATATCGACATTTTTATTAACAAATACAACTCACGAGTACAGAAAAAAAAATATAAATAACATGATAAAATCACCAGTCTTAACATTAGTTTGTTTGTACGGTGTATGCTGTACTTCTTTCAGAAATATCTCCCTTTTCCCTTTTTTTACAGAAAAGTAACTTTCGTTTTATTTCTTTTCGAATATCCTTTGAAATAACCAGAAAAACAATGAAATCGGTTAAACTGTTAATAACCCGTAGAATATTTCCACCGAACATAGCCATTTTCATGTTGTATGACTTGATACTCAAACCTGTTTCTGGAAAAATCTTGGCTACTATGATGACTATTGCATTCGGCAGAAATGCAAGCATGTTGGTAAAAGATAGAATAAGAAAGATCTTACATAAGCGGGTCTGTAATTTACTGATTACCATACAACGATCCTTGTTACTGGTTAGCGCCATGGAGGTTTTGTTTTGGTAAAGGGCATGGACGATCATCCCATTAATAATTGTGAAAAATACAATCTGAAGTGGTCCATCTAAAAATCGTACTACTATCATGACAATTCCAAAATATTCATGATTTTGTTTGTAAAAGTCTGTGAGTGTATGTTCATATTTAGTTGTGTTTGTTATGATATCGTATGTTGATATCATTTTTGTGAACAGCGGAGTAACTATGGTTGCAAGAACGCTTACAAACAGAGACAAAATACTGAATATATATGGATGTGTTACGGTGAGTGAGCGACACAGCTTTAATGGATTCCTGATTGCTGTAAGACGCTCAAATGACAAAACGCAGAATAGATTCAAACTGAATCTACGAAATAAGAAGCTGATAATATCAGCATTCCAGAAATAGATGTATACTGCTATCACGGTTACATCTTCTTGTGTATTTAACTGTAGAAGTTTAGATAATGGTAAAAATAGGTCGGAAATTAAACTAAACATATCTGCTAAGAGAATGAACACCATGTATATGAAGGATGAATTCGAATTTCTTTTAGCAAACAAATTGTGCGCTACCAAGCCATTCCCTACGATTCCAATCGGGCATATTATTGGTATGATGTACAGATCTTGTATGTTTAACAATTTGCTAAACACGTCGTGTAGATTGTCAGCTTGACGTGCTACGTCACTATAATTCCCAGCATGCATTTCTGTTGTCATTGTCGCAGTATGTATTCCTGTTGTGTTACAGTTAGTAAGTGTTGTAAGAATACATTTCCGGTCTGTATTAATATCATTACTGCTTCCGGTTGTCAAATATGTATCACATATTGTTGATGTGATAATCAGACATAAGAACACAAGTTTCAGTATCACCATCATATTTCTAGCAACAAATATAGACCAATCAATTCGTTTCTACAATAAAACGAGAAATATAAATTAACAAATGAATAATTATATTCTAAATTTCTGTAGAATGTATATATGAGTTAACAAGTGTGATGTATGTCAAATGTTTATATGAGTTAACAAGTGTGATTT
>MJUT01011101.1:268055-282898 GCA_002080005.1 Gigantidas platifrons | reverse complement strand
ATTTTAATCATCCTGCTTAAAAAAAAAAAGGCAAAATGACTTTCTTATAACGCATTTCAGGTCTGAAATATATCGATTTTTACTTGTGAATTAATAAAAGAGTAAATTGCAAACACTACCATGGCACAATGGTGCAATTTATTACCGTGAAACTCGGCATGGGGTTCAGTGTTAGCTTTGTTTTACAAATAAAACAAAGTCTCCCAAATACATCACGATCCGCCCCGTAGAAGGTCGTGATGTCGTATCGGAATTGAC
The DNA here is from genome assembly GCA_002080005.1 of Gigantidas platifrons. Classification (NCBI taxonomy): domain Eukaryota; kingdom Metazoa; phylum Mollusca; class Bivalvia; order Mytilida; family Modiolidae; genus Gigantidas; species Gigantidas platifrons. The sequence goes on along the minus strand of MJUT01011101.1, from coordinate 282,640 downwards.
GGAGTGTGCCAACGCGGGAGAGCCGAGCCAAGAGGGACGGGCTTTAGTCCCTCGGATGGTGTACAGATCGCACGGGAGTTGAATAACACTGGATGAACGATCGGACTGGGTGTAGGAATTCCATCATCGAACCCAGTTGTATCCCATACAAAAAAGTGTGTAAGTTGTAGGTGGTAAAAGGGTAATCCTTCGGCCTTTCAACTTAATATATTTCAGATATCGTCTATAATTTATTACCAATCCATTTCTTTATTCAATTGTTTTTGTCTATTTGTTTTTCAATTTTTTGTTTTTGATTATTGGTTACTATGTCGAAAAGAATTCGGCTTTCTTTGTCTGCTCAGGAGAAGCAGAGCACAGATTGGTTGAAGTGTTTTATTTGTCAGGAAGACAAACATGAGGCACTCAAATCACCTCCAATGAAAATTGATTTGGCAAAATCAGGATACAAAACCTTGTCAAAAAATATTCCCAAGTTTGCCAAGATCAACGAAATGCCAATTCCTCTCGATATACGTCGAATCGACGAAGGAGATGGAATAGAGGCTGCTTTGATAAAAAACGAGGCAAAATATCATGAGTCATGCAGGCTGATGTTCAATACCACAAAACTTCAAAGAGCACAAAAGAGACATCAGCCTCCCGATACGAGCCTTTCCGATGTACCATCGTCATTCAAATTTACAAGGAAAAGTTCGACTGCACCAACAGAAGAGCGATCATTACATCTTGAAGAATGTTTCATCTGTGAGAAACAAGCATTGCGTTCTGAAATCCGTGAAGCTATGACGATGCAACTCAACACAAGACTCCATCAGTGTGCACAGAACTTGCAAGATCAAAAACTTTTGGCAAGATTAAGTGCAGGAGATGTTGTGGCACAAGAGCTAAAGTATCATGGGGCATGTCTAACATCGTTGTACAACAAGGAAAGAGCCCATTTAAGGATGAAACAATCGATGACAGAAGATGCAGACGCCGAAGGTGAAATCAATCAGATTGTTTTTGCTGAGTTAGTGACTCACGTAGTGGAAACACAACGCGGAAGCACAGGAGGTGTGGTATTTAAACTAGCTGACCTGTGCAATTTATACGAATCCAGACTTAAACAGTTTGAAACGAATTCGACATTCAACAGAACACGTCTGAAAAATAAATTGCTGTCAAAAATCCCAGAGCTAAAACCATTTCATGAAGGACGAGAGGTTTTACTGGTTTTTGAAAAAGATGTTGGACCAGCACTTGTTTCTGCCTGTGACTATACTGATGCCATGCATCTTGCTAAGCAAGTGAAATTGTCCGCAGAGAAATATTCGCTGAACAAAATTAATTCTCTGGTCATTTTGATAGAGATTCTGTCGTTGATTCTGTTCCACGTTGTTTAGTTGAACTCGTGTCAATGATTGAGCACGGACCTGATATTAAGTCTCAAATAGAAAATGGTCTAGCAATGTCAGATTTTGCTATAGCACAACTTTTGTACTTCAACAGTCACAAAAAAGGACCAAAAACACAAGTGAACACTCGAGACATTCAAGTGACCGCGAACCACCTTTTGCTGTATATGTAGGTCTTCTCTTGTATGCAAAGACAAGAAAGCGGCAACTGATAGACGCCCTGTTTCAGCATGGCATTTGCATCTCATATGACCGAGTGTTGGAAATATCTACTCAACTTGGGGAATCTGTTCTTAGTCAATTTATGGAAGATGGCGTTGTTTGTCCAGCCATTTTGCAAAAAGGTTTATTCACAACGTCTGCAGTTGACAACATAGATCATAATCCTTCTGCAACAACAGCAACAACTTCATTTCATGGCACCAGTATATCTGTTTTTCAGCATCCAGTTTCGTCAACATTCTCTGATTCCCGAACGATTGAATTCAAAGGTCAAAAGCCGAAGTCAAAAGCTATCAGCTGTCTCCCCGAAACATACACAAATGTAAAACCAGCATTCTTGAAATCAAAGCCAAATCCACCGATCCTACAAACACTATCTCGTTCGAAACCTCCGCCTTGAGTATGAGTGGCTTCAATTTGTAAGTTTAACCAATGAAGTGTTAGATGTTGAGACAGTGTCATGGTCAGCATATCATTCGTCGAAAGGGAGAGGACCACACGTTGGCATCAGCATTTCATCATTGATGCCGCTATTGCAAGAACAAGCTCATTCAGTAGCCACAATAAAGCATGCCATGGATAAAGTGAAGGAGGTAACATCATTTTTAAATCCAAGACAAACGCCTGTGATGGCTTGTGACCAACCTTTATTTGTTCTTGCCAAACAAATACAATGGGAATGGCCGGAAATTTATGGTGAGGATAGATTTGTTGTTATGTTTGGTGGGTTGCATATTGAAATGGCAGCTTTTAAGCTGCTTGGTGATTTGTTGAAAGGAACGGGGTGGGTAACAGCATTATCTGAAGCTGACATTGCATCTCTTGGAACTGCCGAGTCCTTCCTCACAGTTTCTAACCTTGCTAAAACAAGGCAAGCGCATCAGATTACTGCCTGTTGTTTGTATGACTTGATAAAAAGGCATACCAACATGCAACTGACCACGCTAATCCTGATGACATCGAAATAAGTGATATATTTTCTTGGTGTTCCGAACAAGAAAAAACGATTCCCCAATTTCAATTTTGGACTACTATCCTAAATTTGGAACTCCTTGTCCTATCGTTTGTCAGGTCTTACAGAGAATCAGATTTCAAGCTATATAAGGAATCTTTATCATCTCTAATTCCATATTTTTTTGCCCTGGATAAAATCAATTATGCTCGATGGCTACTGATTCACCTTCGGGATATGCTTGCATTACAAAGAAAACACCCGGAAATATACGCAGAATTTGATAAAGGAAACTTTACTGTTAGAAAGACTAATAGCAAGTTTTCCAACATTGCCATTGACCAAGCCCATGAGCAAAACAATGCTATTGTAAAAGGTGATGGTGGCGCAATAGGCTTAACTGAAGATCCAGCTGCGTTAAGGCGTTGGATGGTGGCTGGGCCAGAAATCAGCAGACTAATTGATGAGTTCACAGGAATATGTGGGAATGTTCACGAGAAGAAACAAAAACACCATGAGGAAACCCATGCTGCTCAGAAGGATTTTTATGCGAAAGTTAATCGGCTTCTGGTAACTATTTCGGAAATGGGAAATCCTTTTGAAGAAGAGTCACCAGATTTGTATAGTTTGGATACCAAAGATGTTGTCGAAAGTGGAATCGCAGATGAAATTTTGAAATTAGCAGACAAGGGAAGAGATCAATATAGGACATTCCTTTCAAGAATGCGTGATGGTGATAATCCAGGCTTTTATGAACCTCTTAGGAAGAATAAATATCTCCTGTTTAACCCTAAACAAAAATCTGAATCTTCAAAGTCAAAGTTGGCAAATTTAAAAGATGACTGTAACCTTTATTCCAGGCTTTTCATTTCCTGTCAGAGTAGGCAATGTGATTTACAAGAATTTTTCGAACATGAAAATCAGAAATTTCCGCCCTCACTATCACAAAATGGCTCGTTGAATACTGGTGTAAAATCACAGTTGATGTCTATATTGGAAACTGGTCATGAGATGCCAAATAGTGTACCAACGGTTGATTCATTGGTTATTGACGGTGCGTCATTAATCTATTCGAAACAACCTGGACAAAGTCGGACCTTTGATGATTATGCCAATGACATTATCCTTCCGCACATCAAATCTCTTGCACAAAGCCATTTGAGGGTTGATGTTGTCTTCGATGTTTACTATGACGATAGTCTAAAGGGTGAAACTAGAAGAAAGCGCGGCATAGGATCTAGACGAAAAGTGACCGGAAACACTAGACCACCAAAGTCATGGAACACTTTTCTTCGGTGTGACGAAAACAAAGCCGAACTTTTTGGTTTTTTAGCAGACAAAATTGTATCCATGAATACAGATGCAACTATCGTCGTTACTAAGGAAGACAATGTTGTCAGCAACAAAGCTATAGATACCGACTTTATAGCACCTTGCACCCATGAGGAAGCTGACACTCGTATGTTTCTGCATGCAAAACATGCAACAGTGGGTGGTAGCAAGTCGATTAACATAGTAAGTTCTGAAACAGATGTTGTTGTTATAGGTGTGGCAGTGTTTGATGATTTGAATGTGGATAACTTATGGATGACTTTTGGAAAAGGCAAAGATTTGCGATGGATACCAATTCATGATATTGTTAGATCGCTATGTCCTAGGTCGAAAGCATTACCCTTCTTTCATGCATTCACAGGTTGTGATACCGTGTCTGCATTTGTTGGAAAAGGTAAAAAGACAGCATGGCAGGCCTGGAATGTGTTTGAGAATGCAACAGAAGTATTCCATTGCTTAAGATCTCCATGTGACAATTTGACACAAAGTGAAATCGGTGTACTCGAAGAATTTGTTGTCATCATGTACGACCGGTCCAGCATTACCAATAAAGTAAATGACGCACGCCTTGTCCTTTTTGCCCGTAAACAGCGCCCCTATACTTGCATTCCTCCCTCAAGAGCTGCTCTTATTGAGCATATCAAAAGATCGGTCTTGCAAGCGGGACATACTTGGGGGCAGTCGCTATGTAAGTCGCAAACTTTACCATCACCTTCCACCTGGGGTTGGGAAAAAGATAGCGGAGTTTGGGTCCCACACTGGACATCATTGGCGCCAATAGCAGGATCATGTCAAGAATTACTTAAATGTGGGTGTAGAATAAGTTGTTCTGGCAATTGCAAATGTTTCAGGTCAGGATTACCTTGTACTGCTCTATGCAGCTGTAACTGCTCTGAATATTAGGTCTTTCGCATCTTATAAAACCACTACAGCCTGTATTTTGGCGCATGCGCAGTGCACATATATATGAAATGATACTTTAATTGTATGCTTGACCCCTTTTTGATTGATTAGTTTAAAGGAAATTGAAATGTTGCAAAGAAAACTTGAAAATACCAGATAAACGTTATGAAAATTGACGCATTTTGAAAATCGTGGCGGCCATTTTGAAAATGGTCGAAACTTGAATGGCCAACAATATTTCCTAATCAGGTACTGGACAATGAACCTTCACGCCAAATTTGGTGCTTGTCTCACCAAGTGAAATATTTTACCAACTATCCGCTCCACTATGATACATTATACACAATACATAATTATAGCGGAGCATGATATCAATTTAGGAATTACGAATTTTTTCAGCCACATATAAATACTTTCCAAGATTGTTAAGTTCTTTAATATTTTGAACAGATAATAACTGTGTTAGTTTAAAAGCAAATGGATTGATACAATAATAGGGTTTTATATATTTTCTACGAATTTCCCCATATTTACTACACTCTAAAATAAAGTGATACTCATCTTCTATATCATTGTTGTTACACATGTTACAAATTCTAGCATGTCTATCTATATTATAGTATCTACCAGTTTCAATATTTAAACTATGTGCATGTAAGCGATATCTACTAATAAGTGGCTTAAACATATAATTAACTGGTCGAGTTAAATAAAATTGCAAGTTATGGTCATCATATATATACTTATAGAAATGACATTTTGGCGATTCTTCAAAAAAAGAAATTGCCTCATTTAAAAATGTATCTATAACTCGCTGTTTAAATTCTAACATAAATATATCTTCATTAACAACATTTTGTGACAGCCATACATGATTAAAACCATATTTACACAATATATCTCGTATTTTACATCCCCAGTTTAGTTTATCATTTGGCTTAAAAGCACTAGACTCAACCATATCTTCATAACAATTTTTAAGTATACAATTTCCTGTTTTTAAAATTTTAAACCAATATTTTTGACATACTACAGTACCTGTTTATATACAATGGAAATCTCCCAAGTTCAAAATAAACCATATAATTTGACGTACTCTTCCTCACTTTCAGTACTCTTTTCAAAAATGATAAATGTAATGTCTCAATATCCACACCTTTATGGAAGCCCCACACTTCATATCCATAATTTACAATACTTTTTACATATGTGTCAAAAAATGACAGCAAAGTCTCTGTATTAAAATAATCATCCTGAATTTTACTAAATAAACTAAATACAGCTTTTTTCCCTTGATTCGACAACATTTTCTGAGTATTAGTAAAAATACCGTTATAATTTAACAAAATACCAAGGTACATAAATTCATTACATATTTCAATGGATTCCCCATTAAGATACCATTTTTCTTCTGATTTAACATTACCTCGATTTCTAAAAATTACAATCTTTGTTTTCAACAAATTTACATGCAGATTGTATTTATTTGAACATACATTTACAACATTAATCATATTTTGAAGTTCATGAACATTTTCACTGAACAAAACAGTATCATCAGCATACATTAGTAAGTACAGATTGATCATTTTTAATTCGTATGATTGACATCCTTGTTTAATTAGTTCTATTTCAATATCATTGACATACATGGCATATACAAATGGTGATAATGATTCCCCCTGCATCAGTCCAATATTACAGCTAAAAACATCTGAAAAATTACCATCATGCTTTACACTCGATTTTAACTTGGAGTACATAGATTTAATTAGATTTAAAAGCTTTCCAGTTACACCACATTTAGCTAATTTTAACCATAGCTTAAAGTGAGACACACTGTCAAAAGCCTTAACATAATCAATAAAGCAACAATATAATCTTTTACCCTGCCTTAATGATTTTGAAATTATGGAGTGAAGAGCAAAGATTGCGTCATGAGTGCCATAACCCGGTCTAAATCCAAACTGCGCATCAGTCAGAACACTGTTATCTTCGCTCCATTTCATAAGTCTTGTATTAATCGTTGATGTGAATAGTTTTCCGATATGCGAGACTAACGATATACCTCTGTAGTTTCCAGGGTCATCAACTGGTCCCTTCTTAAATAACGGTACAATAACACTTTTCACCCATAATTCTGGGAAGCGACCAGTGCATAATATTACATTAAACAGTTTACACAATATTGGTATCAGGATTGTCTTTCCTTCTAAAATATATTCATTTAAAATATTGTCCACACCAGGCGACTTATTTCGATTCAAGCCTTTAATACCAGTTTCTATTTCATTTTCGGTAAAGGGTTTGTCTAATTCTTCAAACACACATTCCATAGTATCCGTTGTGTCTTGTCTATTATCAACGCTATCATTTGAAATCAAATTTTTAAAATGATCTACAAATTGGTCCATTGAGATTTTATTTTTTACATTTTTTTCCGTTTTCTGAATTTCCCATAAAAACGTTTTGGGTTTGAAGTTCTCATTGAATTAAACATATTTCTTTGCTTGTTCTTATAAAGTCTTTTCAATTTATTTTCCAAACGTTTGTACTTTTGTTTTTCTAAGTTCAGTTTCATTCTATTTTCGTCAGAATGGTTATCATTAAAAATTGATAGTGCATGTTTATAGTTATAGTATAGTATTTTACACTCTTCTGTAAACCATGGTTTGTCCCGTTTAACGCTTGCGTTTGATGCCCTTTTCCTACCAATGCAATACTCGCACTGTATCGTACGATCTACTTCAACCTTCGTATATTTTTCAAAAATGTCAGTTAACAGTTCATTCATTTTATCCACATTGCTATCAATAGACTCGCCATCTTCCGTGATATTTTGAAATAATTCTTCAAATTTATGCGCATTTACCATTAAATCACCTTTGACCTCATCTTTGAACTCTTCATTCCACCTTATCGTTTTACAATTAATCTTTTTACATGTACATTCACTTGAAATTGATAATCCCTTTAACTTAATATCTACAAACAAAGGAGCATGACATGAAAAAGTTGTAAATTTTCCAACAGTATAATAACAGGATAATAACATATAATCAATAACAGAACATCCGTTTTTATTTTGAAATGTAAATTTACCACTGGATTCACCGAATCGTCTGTTACAAATTCTGAGACGTGAATATCTACACAGTTGGAGTATACGATTTCCAAAAGTATTAGGATGTTTTAAATCCTCAGTTAATCTATCACAAAATATATCGTCAGGAACATATTCAATAAAATTTGCAATATTATCATTTAATTTTCTATTCAAATTATCATGTCTCAAAAATCAGGTTCTTTTCCTACACGCCCATTTAAGTCACAAATGACGGCAACGTTGCCATCTACAGAGTATAGTTCTATGTCTTCCTGTAGTACATCGAATATGTCACATTCATATTTTCTATAAAATACGTTTTTGTCTGGTGGAATGTAAATAGCACACATATATAAATTCTTATCATCCGACATAATACATTTATCTAATTTAAACCAGATCATACAATCAACACAACATTTCATGATTACAAAATATGGATTCAACCATTTTTTATAAAACACAATAACACCACAGCCGTTACATTTTTCTCTTGACACATATTTGTTTTCATAACCATTCAATTCGAATTCCTTTGGACATTTTACCCAACATTCATTGAAACATATAATATCATTTTCATACACAGATTTAAGAAATTCCCCATCTGCTAATTTTCTAATTATTCCTTTTGAAATATTCCAAGAACATACTTTAAGAACACTTTTTACACTTCTATTTTCATTAATATCACTCTCCGCTGATCCCTATTCATTCCATAACGTTCCATTTACGAACAGCTTATCACCAACAATATAAGCCTTTTTATTCTCCTGTCGCTCTTTTAACATAACGGGAATTAACTTTTTCCTTTTCTCCGGCACTTCTGGCGGATAATGTGGACTGATTCCAAAGTTAGTACCTTTCAGACGTTTTGATAAATTCCGTACCATTTCTCGTTCAGCATAACTACCAAATTTCACCACAATCGGTCGCGGTCTTATAGCTCTATCTTTCTTTCTCCCTAAACGGTATGCTTTCTCGATTTTTATGTTCGTTTTGGCGTTTTCTCTTTTCATAACTTTTTCACAAAATTCCAAAACTATATTTGAACAATTTCCGTCATGAATTTCCCGTTGCACCCCCCGTATCCCCGTTTCACCCCCCGTTACACTCCCCATGTCATCCCCAGGCCTGTTGATTTCCATATCTTTGTTATCTGGTTGTTCATCGATTGCGAAAAACCGAAGATTTTGTCTAAGACTTTGTGTTTCTACGTCTATTAACCTGTCTTTTACATCTTTATTTACAGTTTTTGTAGTTTCAATGTTTTTTGCAACTGCAGTTTCTAGCCTTACTTTCAAGGATTTGTGTTCATCGTGGATGTTTGATAAAAATTGGGCACTATGTTCAAGCACACCAATTCGATCTTTGCACGACACAAGTTCAGAATCGAAATGTTTAAATTGACTATTAATTCTTTCTTCAATTGAATCAAGTTTTGTTAATTTTGATTCTACACCTGCAAGTCTATTACACATTTCCTTCAACAATGATTCGATTCCAGGTGAAACAGGAGGCGGGGGTGGCGGAGGTGTGGGTGGTTGTGGATAGGGTTGATATTGCTGATATTGTTGATACGAATAAGGTGTACTGGATTGCATAGGAGTAGTGTATTGATTGAAATCCTGGATTAATTGAGTGATTCATATTGACGATTTGATCGTTTGTACTCGTGAGTGAGTTGTTGTTAATACACGATAACGCTTCACTTATTGTATTAGAAAGAAATACCTTTTTATTGTCTTTATCCGTTGTACATTTTCCTTTGTTCGAAATGGCGGTTAAACTTTGATCCCAAGACGAATTTCCAGACGTTAACTCCTTTATCAGATAAAGAACGTTTTTGCTTCTTTTTTCTCCTTTTCGTCATAACTTATATGGAATGTTTTAGATCCAATGCGCAATAGCTTTTCATTATTTTCATTATAAAGGACAGACAAGGAAAAAAAATATAACATCGGCGTGGCAAAGCGGTAAGGAGAAGCCGTAAATCAAAGAAAGGTAGATAGGTCTAGTACAATGGCCAAAAGAAAAAGTACAAAAGGACAAACAATGATCTACAAGACACTACACAGAAAACTAAAGATCGAGTAACACGAACCCCACTAAAACCCGGGGGTGAACTAAGGTGCTCCGGAAGGGAAAGTAGTTCCTCCTCCACGTGTGGCACCCGTCGTGTTATTCTCGTTACAAACCCGGTGATAAGTCATAAATGAGGAAAGGACCGGATTATGATTTAGACAAACGGAACATATCCATGGTGATTTGTGACACAGATATTCCGTAACGGTTAATCATGTGGCGACTGTAAAACTTTTGAAGTGATGACTTCAGCCCAACCACTAGAAGCCCTTGATTTAGTAACTTCCTTGTTAGCAGCAACCCTATATCAAGGAAGCCATGATAGGCAGAATAAGATCTGGCAAATCAGATCAAATGAGATATATATACTCCATATACAGGCCCTGCCTGCTGGAATGATGCTACTTATAAATGGAAACTTCACAATGCGCATATTGATATCTACGTTTTATTGAAATCATCCCTTTTGTCGAAAAGTTTCGTTCTTAACCGCCCCTGACTGTCAATTTCGAGGTCTAGCTCAATGTGTGAAGCAGACCTATCTGTATCTGTGGTATCCTTTATTTCAAGCTCAATGGGATAGATGCGATCAAAAAAATCGACAAACTTAGAATTATTTAGTGAAAGGATATCATCAATATAGAGGAATGTGGAATTGAAAGATCGGGCTGGCTTCATTTTTTACCATCTCGCCCTGACGACTTATCTCGACACGACAAAGTGCCAGTTGGTAAAGCACTGTGCTTTTATACATGCATGATTAATTGTCTGTAATGTTGTTCTCGTTATAGGTATAGCTGAAATACAGCTCATGTGACGTTAAACAGCAATCAATCAATCAATCAATCAATCAATCAATCAATCAATCACCCATGACACGTTATGATATTACCACTGGATTCATTCGGGTGTTTCTTTTCATTGAAAATATGCATAATTTATTGTATTGTCTGTCCTTCGGATTACTTCTGATTACCCCTTTGATATCTTCAAAATTTTCTTAATTCATAGTTCTAATACAGATTACACAATATGTTTTAATATTATACACTATGTGCTTTTTGCCCTATTTATATTTTTGTAGAAAATGGAATACCAGTTTGTACACTTTTTTCTACCTTTAAAAGATCTGAGTATTTAACATTAACTTTTTTACTTGAATAGTTGTACAACGGATGTAGTCATTTGTCCCACTAAACATACTTTCTTCAATCACCAGTTTGTCCATTTTAATAAGTAATCCCTCAATCAGATTACAATCAGATCTCTCACTTGTTCTCACTTTCCTGCCTTGGCACAGACATTTTAATAAAATGTGGCGGCGTTAAGAAGAATTTAAAGATACCAAAGGGAGGTAATCAGAATAAGAAGAACAGACAACACAATTCCCAAAAGAACAAGTACAAAAGGACAAACAACGATCTACAAAACATACATATAAAACTAAAGATCGAGTAACACGAACCCCACTAAAAACCAGGGGTGAATTCAGGTGCTCCGGAAGGGTAAGCAGTTCCTGCTCCACTAGTGGCACCCGTCGTGTTAATTAGTAACAAAGCCGGTGATAAATCATGATTGAGGAAAGGACTGGGAAGTGCTAACGACAAGTAGAACATATCCGTGGTCATTTGTGATACGGATATTCCATAGTCAACCAAGTCATGGTGGTGACCGTAAAACTTTCGAAGCGATGACTTCAACTTAGCCAAGAGGAACCATTGATTCAGTAGCTTTCTTGTTAGCAGCAACCCTGGAAATTCTTATAAGAGCCACAAGCTCTGGAATAGCCTATCAACTGAGAGATATATACTCCAGATGCAGGTGCTGTTGGAATATTGCTACGTATAAATGGAAAGTTCACAATGGGAAAATTGAAATTATCTCTTTTGTCGCAAAGTTTCGTTCTTAACCGCCCTTCAGTGTCAATTTCGAGATGTAGGTCAAGGTATGAAGCAGACCTATCTGTTTCTGTGGTATCCTTTTTTTTCAATCTCAATGGGATAGATGAGATCAACGAAATTACCAAACCTAAAATTATTCAGTGAAAGGACATCATCTATATAGCGGAACGTGAAATTAAAGGATCGTGCTAGCATCTTTTCGTTTTTCTTGAGAAGCCCCTGTATGAAGTCTGCCTCGTACAAATAAAGGAACAAGTCAACGAGAAGAGGAGCACAGTTTGTACCCGTAGGTATGCCGACTGTCTTGAAAAACACGTCAACTAAACATTACAAATATGTTGTCAATCAAAAACTCGAGCATGTTGATGATATCAGTTTCAGAGAACTGTTTGGTGGAATCAGAGTGTCTTTTTTGACAAAATAAGATATGTCCCTTCTTAGGACAGGGTATTTGTATCTACGTTGGTCATTCTTTATTTTTGAAACACAGTTGGGACTAACTCCCTTAATCCGTCCTTCAGCTTAGAGTGAGGAATAGTTGTATAGAGAAGTCAAATGTTTAATGCTATTGCAGGAGGAGAGGAGCCTAGACTATATGTACTCATACAGATCTTTAGGGTTCTTCAGAATCCACATATGATTCACACCACTCCTCGAGTAACCAGTGTCACAGTAACTCCGAAGCCCGGTTTTGACCGCCGATAGAATGCATGTTAATAATTTGGAAAGATGTTTCGTGGCGCATTTGGCCGGCCCAGCAATAAAACGCTGTTTGAACAGACCCCAACATCCCATCTTAATGAAATGGTGCTGTCGTGCAAGTGGTTTCCACATGTGAGTGAGTAAAATGCTAACCCTCACATTGAATTTAGAGTTTCACTATCTAATGCAATTATTGCCTATCACCACTAAAATTGTTCGATTCCAGCCATGGTGAGGTGCACTCTACAACATTATGGGATGATCAAGTATGTCTTACAGTCAATCGGTGTGTTTGATTTGCTTACTATGGTTTATTCCACAAATATCCAAAGTGTGCTTAGAAAAAGTCCGGCCAGCTTCTCTAAATTTTCTCTAAATATATTTTGAAAAATATTTTTTAGATGAGAATAATTGTAATATTGTTGTCTCTAAGGGACAATGTGTTTGATCAGAGTATGAAATAATTCTATAATAAGAGTTTAAAGTTAAATTTGGAGTTGTATTATTTGTGTTTCTTTCTGTGATTTACGGCTTCTGGTTATCCCCTTTTTGTATCATTAAACTATATACTTGTCATCAGCATTTTAAAAATAAAGGTTCTCGGTCATCTGTTAATTATTTTTTAAACATTTCTTTAATGTTGTTTCATGAACAATTACATTTGTTAATCAATTGTTATAATCAGTTTTAATATCCAAGATATCTGAAGAAGTTTTCAAGTTATGATATAACTTTTCATTTTGAAACACTTCAACAGAATATAATATTATATAACAAATTGTCTCTATGAATTAATCAATAGATCGTAAATTCAGTAAATCTGTTTTCACAGATTTTAAGGTAAATGCATTTAAATTAATGAGACACAGGCTATCAGAATTGAATTTTTTGTTTATATTACTATATTACTATATCTTTATACTCATAAAGCCAATGTATAACAATGGTACAGAGATATAACAATAAAATCAAAATAACAACAACTATTTACAATATATATACAAATTCTAAGGACTGGAGGAAAAACACCGGTATTAATAGCACTTATAAAATGACAGAGTTTATCAAAAGTTGCCAATATTCGATGTGTTATACTAATAAAATGTTCTGAACAAAAAGCCAGGTTTAAAAAATCTGTTATAATGTCGTAATTAGTTAAAAGAATTCGAGTGTTTAGCATCGTCTGTTGGTGGAATCGCCATTAACACGTCATTAATTATAAATCGGCTGCAGTTCCGAAGTTTGCCGAGCAGCGTGTGACAACTGCTATAAATAACTGAGGATGGATTCATCGCCTATGGATACTCTGGTTTTGTTGTATTTTGCTGAATACTCCTTTTTGTGTCGTTTTTGTGTAGAATTCGTCAATGTTTTTGTTCATCCACGATTCGATTTTTGCACATCCGACATTTTCTTTATCAACAAACAATTTCGCACATGCGCAAACGCTTTGCCAAAAGAGTTCACTGTCGGGTCGTATGAATATTGAGCGGGTCAACATTGAATTCTTTCCTGGATGGAAGAAAATCAAACAGCGATGTATTTCCTTCGTTTTAGGCTATTAACGTATCATATTATGGAAAATTTCACCTGCAGTATATCTTTATGGTTCTTTAAATCAAAGTTCAAGTCTTATACTGGGAAGCATTTTTTGCATTAACACAAGATTTCCGAAGCTCTGAGCCGTACAATAAAACTGGCTTCACCATTTTATCAAACATCAAGTTGACAAGTAATGGATAAATTATGCAATCTACCAATTTTCAATACCTCATACATCGCTTTGGTGGCTTTTTTAACAGCTACCTGTTTTGCAATATTAAATGTACCATATCTTGATAATGTAACCCCTAAAAAGTTAAATTCCTTAACTTTTTCTATTTCATACCCATCGATCTTTTGTTTTATATGTATGTTTTCAAGATCGTTGTTTGTCCTTTTGTACTTTTTCTTTGGCAATTGTGTTGTCTGTTCTTCGATGTACG
>MJUT01011101.1:231273-248936 GCA_002080005.1 Gigantidas platifrons | reverse complement strand
TGTTTTTACGGAAGAATTTGGCCATATTATGAGCCCGCTGTCAGTCTCATTCATCAACCACTTGTTGTTTACGATTGTTCACTTCCGGTGTGGCGGCAAGTAGGATTTTTAACTTGCGATGATTTAAATGTTGTAGACAAATTCTTTCTTTAACTTTGAAGAGTTACTTTTATAAAATAAGAAATATGTTATTAGTTATTGGAGTTTTAAAATTGTATTAAGTATTTTTGTTAATGCGCGTGCACCTTTGGTGATTTCCCACCATCGGTGGGATTTTCCCCACCGATGGTGGAATATATTTACGTTCGATGTGACGTCATTTGACGCCAGACATCGGGAGTTTTGTTTTTGGTTTTTTACACTTTTGGCATAATAATGTATTTTTAAAAATACATTTTAATCAAAGATATGGAAAGTAAAAGTAACTAAAATAGTAAACGTTTAGTTTGGAAATAGATTTATTTTGACAGAACTGTGGAGCTGGTCTCCAAGATATTTTGTTGAGTTACTATAAAAGCTGTATGATAATTTATATTTAGACAATACTAAACCAAAATTGTAAAAGTATAATTTATTTTAACATTTTTTTTTACATAACTTGCTTGTAAAATTTTCATTAATGATGTTTATTTAAAGAATTAAATAATGCTCTTCTTGGAAGTAAAATAAATAGTTGATTAAAATTGTTAACATGATTTACTAGTTGTTTAACAAGTTCAAAGTTTTAAATTAACCTGAAATACTAATTAATAAAACTTAGTATAACTCTAAATTGTATAATTATTTTTTAGTAATTAATTATAGTGATTAAAATTCTATAAATACTTTAATCAACTGTTGACGGTGTAGTATTTCATAAGTTTTGGAATACAATAAACTATAATAAGACTAAGTATTTCATAAGGATTGGAATACAATAAACTGTAATAATACTCAGTATTTCATAGGGTTTGGAATACACTAAACTATATACGATGCTCAGTATTTCATAAGGTTTGGAATACACTAAACTATATATGATACTCAGTATTTCATAAGGTTTGGAATACACTAAACTATATATGATACTCAGTATTTCATAAGATTTGGAATACACTAACCTATATATACTCAGTATTTCATAAGGATTGGAATACAATAAACTGTAATAATACTCAGTATTTCATAGGGTTTGGAATACACTAAACTATATATACTCATTATTTCATAAGGATTGGAATACAATAAACTATAATAATACTCAGTATTTCATAAGGTTTGGAATACACTAAACTATATATAATACTCAGTATTTCATAAGGTTTGGAATACACTAAACTATATATAATACTCAGTATTTCATAGGGTTTGGAATACACTAAACTATATATACTCAGTATTTCATAAGGTTTGGAATACACTAAACTGATATTCCTAAGGTTGGGAATATAATAAATAGTCATTCAAATATTCCAAAGGTTAATAGTAACATTTGCACAAATAAAGGTTAGCAACTCAAATAGTGTTTGTAATTATATAATGTGTCTAAATTGTTGATGTTACTTGTTCTAAGGACAGAAACATTTTCTAGTATATGTGTACCTTTGTATATTTTTGAATAATCTCTAGGAAAGAGATTGATTAGCATTTTCTGCCACAAGTACAGTCTAAGGGTTCAAATAGTTCTCTTTTATTAGTCAAAGGGAGATAAATCTTTCAAAGTTAAGTAATTAATCTCTAAGGTAGAGATTAATCTATTAATCTAAGGGGGATACATCTTTCAAAGTTAAGTAATTAATCTCGAAGGTAGAGATTAATCTATTGATCTAAGGGAGATAATTCCTTTCATTAGTTAAGGTTCAGAGATTGATTCAAATATTTTTGTTAATAAAAGGGGGATAATTCTTTCTAATAGTTGAAGTAATTAATCTCTAAGTTAGAGATTAAACAATTTGTGTTATTGTTAATAGTTTTTTTTTTACATTTGTTATTCAAAGTTTCCATATCTTGTAAATTTTCTGGTTTAAATACACTGTGGACTGGCCAGGGTTTAAATTTGAACATTTTAATCTTGTAAATTGATCTGATATTGAATTGAACTGATGTAATATAATAAAATATGGAAACTTATTCACTCTCCATGATCATTAAAGCCAGCAACCTGGAAATTTAGTCTTCATAGACTAAATACATGGTCATTATCATCACTTGGCTGATTTGTCGTTACCGTGGTAATAATTATCGTAATTTGTTGATCTAAGGGTTTACTTTGCCTAGACGGATATATTTTGGTAGAAGGTAGTGGGAGAATTAGAACACTCCTATAGTTCAGAGGTTAGCAATTCTACCCCTGTAGCGCTACAGTATATTAGATAATTGAATGTCAAATAGTTGTTTTTTGTTGTTCTTGTCCTCCCGTGACCCTAGACGACAGATGCAAGGATGCTATTAAAACTACCATTAAACTTTCAGTTTTCCGCTCTGTTTCATCAATTTATCTCATTTAAGCAAACAGACTAGGTGGCGTAAATTGGCACACTTCAATTTGTGTGCCGTGTTTAATGAAATTTTATAAAACATTTACACTGAAATCAAGAAACAATGAACTCGACAAATTATGTTACAATATTGATGAAAGGTGCGGCCTAAATTAAGACCGCCAAAAATCTCATTTGATAAAATGAAGATTGCCGCCACCAACAAGTAACACCGAACTTATACCAGAATTAATTTGAAAGTAGAGTTTATGTAATACATGTTCAAAATTGCTTCAACCACGTAACCAGCCCAAGCAATAATATTGATATATTTCTGTCAAATTGAAATTTATTTTATTTCTTTAATTTACATCACCTCACGTCATTTCTTCCAGTTTTCTTTCCAATGAAATGTTTTCATAATAATCTGGCAACCCGCGGATTGATGACCGCAACATGGCCTTTGACGTGTTGAGGTGTAAAACCACTAATTAATTTCTTTAAGGTTTTCTACTAAATTTGTGTTTTTTCGAGCTTACCTGGTCATTTTATCTTAAGTTTAACCTTTCCAAGACCATATATTTTCTGAAACGTACATGATTCCTCTACGTTCTGTCAAAATATCAGGGCATGTTTAAAATCTTGCAGTGAAATGCCATGCTACGGAAAGCACCTACTCTAAAAATAGCTCGGTCATCCCCAAGAAATTCAGTATTTATAGGTCATGCATCAAATCCTCCATAGAGGTATTAAAATACAACTAAGTCCATCAAATTTGGGCTCAAAATAATCCCTATATATTTAACTTCAATTATCAATTTTAATTAGTCCATTCCATTCAGTAGTTTTCACAATACTACAAAGTGAAAGGAACTTTTTTCTTGAAAAGGGACTACTTTCGTATATGTTCCAAGCTCCGATTGGTGAATTAGTGGTTTGACACCTAATTCTCAGTAAGACAGCCCGGTGGGATTCTAGTTAGGTCTGGTATTTATCAACACAGCTAAATCAAAGTACTAAATTTCCTCGCTAGTCTTTAATCAATAAAAAATTATGGCATCGAAAGCAAATGTGTGCATTTTACATATGAAAAAGGGGGTGTGCGCCAGTACTTATCTGAGATTGGATCAAATAAATCATTTGAAGGAGGAACTAAGCTTAGGGAAACTCTGGCGTTATATTGTAATTATAATATTTAAAATGATTTTTCCTTTTGGAACCTTCTGCCTAAGAAATGAAAAAGTTATATTAACTTTTTTGTTGTATTGAGGCCGAATAACATACATGTATTTAGTTACTCATCCTTCTTGGTAAATCCCGTTAAATTACTTAGTCTTAAATATAATGAGTATTAAATTTAATGTAATTCTATAAACCACCGAGTGTACGTCTAGATCTAAATACTGTCGGCTTCTTGTGTCGGGTCATACTAGTAAAAACTACTGTACGTAATAGTATAAGACAACTTAAAACTATACACTCATATAATAACACCTTCATTAATTAAGAGATCTCAGCCCAAATAGAACACATCCTTTCAGTGATTTGTAATATGGCCTGCTATCCGAAAAGTGGACCCCGTCTTTAATATACAAAGCTAGCTCATTCCAAATATATTTATCGTGGTACCACAAAAGAACATCTTGCCTGCCACTAAATTCTTTCTCTAACAATGCATTTGTAGTACGTACCCTGTTGTTATACACAAACACTGATACATCACCCTTATGTGGTCTAGTCTTTGCTCTCCGAAAGAGCTTACAGACCACGATTCTGCGGACATGATATTGCCCCTGTAAAATATCAATTAGCCTACACAAATTCCTGACAACTAGCTCAGGGTTATTTTTTGGCTTACCTAAATCGGTGCCTGCAACTTGCAGACAGGTCACAGTAATGCGTGGAAAGGTAGCCATTATAGCAGGTAAATCATACATGATTGAATCTATAGTTCCACCAGAACGACCCTTTAAGTGACACCTATCAGATACAAGCCCAAAATTTAAAAGGGTATTGTCACTTGCCATGTAATCTGAAAGTCTAGAAATGAGACTGTGACCTAATATCAACATTTCCTTTGAATTCACTCCTGACATTATTAAACAGAATATTAAAAATGTTTACAAATATAAAATAAGATTTATACTCACAGCCTCTCTAAATATACAGTAAACACAACAACAACTTATCCACAACAGAAACAAATATATAATCCTCAGGAAGAAATTAATTTCTAATTAATTAAAATTTAACAATTTTTGGAAATAATTATTTGCCATTTAGCTCCCTTTCTAATAGTTACGGAAACTGCAGATTAGTATAAAACACTCCAACAGATGATGAATTAAATTTATCTCAGTAGCCAATTAACATCCCCCAATTAAATCTAGTAGAAATGACGACCCGCCCACAAAAATTTGATTTCCGAGAAATCATTTATTTTCTTCATCCCTTTATCGGAAAATTAAATTAAATTGAGTGTGAGCTTTTCACTTAAATATTCATTACAAACTATAAATTATTAGTTTTGGACCAGTTAATAACTATGATCACCGGTAGATTCCCATTTTAGGAAATGAGAAAAATTAATGTTGAAAACATTAATCTCCTTTACCGTAAAAGCTGTTACAAAATGCAGAATCTATTATGTTGTAATTTGTTTTCTTTTTTTTTTCCATATCCATTTAAGATATGAATAGTGTGGTTGTTGTTGCTCGCTCTTTAGTTTTCTAAATCCAACCACCACCCGATCACGACCAAGACGACCCTTGTGAATGTTGGAGATTTCAATATGGGTAACATTATCTGCGTAAAAATTTTACCCCGAGCGATAGCGACTGCGTAAAATTTTCCCCCTAACAATAGCGAGGGGTAAAATTTGCTCAGATAATGTTACCCATATTAAAATATCCAACAAACTTACCCCTTACAGGTTATAATATGGAAAGCATGACCGTGGACTATAGTGGGTAACGTGTTTGGAGAGTTGCACGCCATGTACGCTTTTCGTGGTGCGGAATGGCACATGTCTTTTCGGTTTTTTTTCTGCGTTTCCTGACTAAGTAGGTTTGGTACCTGATTTTCCGGATTGAACCCAAACAGTACATGAATTAATCATTAAGTAGTCACATCCAAAATTACATGTATATTTATGTGTCCCCTATATGAAAATGTGTTTAATCTTTTCTTATCTGAAACCACTATACCATTTGACAGCAAGCTATCCTTGAATGTTTCTCGGATTATTCTTTACAAAATGTGTGTTTTGTGTCCATCGGAAATCCAAGATTGCCACCATCTCAGACTATAGTTTTGTTATAGGACCCTATAATGGAAAAACCAAAATATTTTCTCAGATACTAAAAATTTGATTGAACCCAAACTATATATGAATATGATTAGATGGTCTCATGTAAACTTTTAAACCACATCGGAGGTGTAATGGTGAGCGTGCTCGCCTCCACTGTGGTAGATCGTGGGTTCGAGTTCCGAATGGGTCAAACCAAAGAATATAATATTGGTATGTGTTGCTCCGCTAAGCACGTGACATTAAGGAGAAAGAGCAAAGACTGGTTTGCTCGGAATCAGGACAATGTGTCCGAGTGGGGCGATATGTCTATCCGCGGACTGTTGTTTCCGTGTTAGCACTATAAAAATCAAACTAAGCGTATTGGTCTAGTACAAGGAGGACCGGGTAGAATTTACTTTGGCTGACCCTGAAAGTCAGATATTGTAATAATCAACGCGCATGACCCATAACCTTTCATTTCGTTACAATGCGGATATGAGAACAAAAGGGTTAGGGTTAGATTTAGGGTAATGGTTAGGGTTAGAGTCATGGTTAGGGTTAGGGTTATGATCCGCTCAGGTAGAAGTACTCCGGAGGACCTCATCATAATATCATTGAAAATTAACTCTAACTTTTCTCGCCATGATATAGCTGAAAAATTGCTGAGTTGTCGTTGAACTACCAAGAGGTCTGCCACCCAGAACATTGTTTACCGGTACAAACTACCCTTCACGCTTGCTTGAACACAAACAGCGCATGACTAATCATGTGAGCGATTCGTTAGTCCGGTGCTATCGTTTACTTATGATACTTAACGTCACTGTTAACAATATTTCAGTTACATCGTGGCGGTCCAAAATCATAGAATACTGTTATAGAAGCATAGTTGAGTCATTCTCTGACAACTTTTACAATAGTGATGGCAAAGACTGCAATTGTGTCCCATTAGTATTACAGAAAAACTACAAACTTAAATTACAATAATGATTGATATGTCGTTTGTTCATGTTAAATTGTATTTATTTCATTAAAAGATTTAAAAAATACATTAAGGGATAAGGCGAATAATGGATTTCAAAATTCTCGTTTTTATCGTCACATATAGAGTAATATACGTGACGGTAATGTCCCATAGCAGGGATGATTATAGAAAAGAAGAATTAAATCTTCAAATATGGCGTTTCTTTATGTTTTAAAGGTTTAATCATACCAGTAAACATTAAATAATAAGATGCTTAAAGATTTATATATTTTTATGTAAAATATTTATTTTATTTACTCTGAAATGTGTGTCCTATGAATTTCTGTCTTTACCGTCACGAAAATTTAACGTTGCAGAATGTCTATTATACTGCAATTGGTAACTTTACAGCATTGATAAAGAGGGTCGTATAAACCTTTGCTTTATACTGGACTGCATAACGCATTTAGGCCACGCCCCTTGTTGGAACTTTTGCTTTATACTGGACAATGTCCTGTATAAAGCATTTTTTAAATGGGGCCCATGACGGGGGATACGAATTTTAATTATTTTTTTTATATAGATGACAGTGAGAAAAAAATATAGTATTGCAGTATAAAAACAATATAGGTATGATGTCTTTTTATATGAGATTTATTTGCATTCGGCACGAAACAGGGGGACTGCTCGGCAGAGCCTCGCAGTACCCTTGTTTCTTAGCCTCATCCAAATAAATCTCATATAAAAAGACACCATACCTATATTGTATAAATATACATGTGACTCTGAGATCGTAGTCACGTTGGTGGATCGTGGCTTCGAGCCCCGATCGGGTCAAACCAAAGACTATAAACTTGGTATTTGTTGCTTCTCCGCTAAGTACGCAGCATTAAAGAGAAAGAGCAAAGACTGATTGGCTCGGAATCAGAATAATGTGTCCGAGTGGAACGACATGTCTATCCGCGGACTGTTGTTTCAGTGAGCTAGCACTAAAAAAATCCAACTCAGCGTGCCAGTCTAGAACAAAGCAGACCTCCTCATCATCTCATTGAAAATTAACTTGCTCTCGCCCTGATATAGCTGACAAATTGCTGAGTTGGCGTTAAATAACAATCCCTCACTCACTCAAATGTATTCTGTCAATTGTATGCAGATGACGAAAGATGGTCTTATTTTCGGCAATTTTCACGTCAGTTTTACATATTTTCCGGGAAAAGGGGGTTCCAACCCACGGATTATGATAAATGTACATGCGTGATCATTATTGACGTAAAATTGTTTGTAAATTTCGTTTTTTTTAAATACGGAATCTGTGCAGATCGGACTCTGATCCTATCCATGAAATGTTTTATCCATCTTGGTCATTACTGTGTTTACAGCTACGAACATACTATAATACCAATCGCGTATGCGACAATGAATCAAAGCAAAATTATAATCCCCTGATACCACACACAAAACAGAAAACAAACTGAACTGAGGGAAATACAGAAAAACAACTAGGCAGACATGACTTTAACCACTTTCTTATTTCAGTTTTTGCTACGGTCATGGGAAAACACAATAAGACAAAAAGGGAAGAATATCAGAGAAAGCGGAAACAAGTTCAAAAAGAAAAACGAAAACTTTCACAAGAGTCTAAAATGTGCAACTCGTATTCACAAACTGAGCACGAAGTTCAACACAATCTTAATTATGTCTCTAGGCACCAAACACATATTGAACATAAAATGTTTGTCAGATCAGGAATCATCCTTTATCAATGATCTAAGTTCACAGAATAATGAGTCGGTTGAATCTCCATTTCATGTTTCAACTTCATCTTCAAAAGTTTCAAAGAGAACGTCATTTTTTTTCCAGACGTTCAGATCACAAATCGTTTTCTTGGGAGAGGGTAGAGGCGACAGATACATTATTGGTTAAATGGGAAGAGTACAAAATGATACAGAAAAGAATTCATCAGATTAAGACCAGAACATTTTAGAGTGTGGAAACTGTTGACATTTGAATGAACATTCATGTACAGTAACTTTATGAAAGTTGACAATTTTAAAAAAAATGTAGAAAAACAGTTTAACAATATTATTATTCTGTTTGTTTCGAGTCTCTATTTTAATGGCTTGTTTATTTAAAAGATTTTTTTTGCAAGAGGGTACATGTGTATTACATTATATTTTTAAAATTTTCTCTTTGTAATACTTTAAAAAAAAATGTGAAGTCAAAAGTAAATTTGTTATGATCTCGGTATTTATTCTAAAGAATGAGTGAATATCTTGGTGTTTTGGAGCAAAGTGAGTGATAACATTTTTATCTCTAGATCTACATGTACACAAACTATTAAATTATCATACAAAAATAGATTCATTTTATACAATTATTAATTTTTCAGTTCACTTATTTTTAGAAAGCTTATTAGTTTTTTCCTAGTGTCAGGGTGTTATATGTTGATTGCGACTGATCTTGGTATTTGTTTACAGAATGAGTGTTTATTTTGGTGTCTGTAAACAAAGTGCGTGATTTCGCTTTCACTACTATAACCAACATTACACGTTTTCATAACGTTCACTGTTGAGTATTTTTTCATATAAAAATTTTGCTTTAACTGAACAAAATTTTAGTATGTTTCCATGCATAAAATATCATTTTAGTTCACGGAGATTTCGAGAGCTCCTTTATCATTATAGGTTTATACACTGTCATGAAAATGGTTTCACCATTTCATGTGGCGTTGTCAAAGTAAATATAAACTTGTTCCTTCTCTTGCAAAACACATAAAAAGAAAACATCCTGTTTTCCATTCTCAGCATTTATCATATTCAAGACAAGCACAAAAAGATTCGAGTATATTAAGTTGCCTTCAAGAGTTCAATGATGAGTCAATAGAAGATCCGTATGCTACAAATCAGTGTCGAGAAATATTTGAAAATGTTCAAAATGCACAAAATTCAGTAGATTTTTGTAATCGGCTGGCACTGTTTCTGTTGAAACTTAGAGAACAGTGTAAACTGCCAGCTAATTCTGTGTCATTAGTAGTAGATGAGATAAGTAATTTGATATGCTTACACCAAGCAGAAGTTTCACTTAATGTCAAAAATGTTTTAAAAGAACAAGATGTTAGGGAGAATTGTTTAAACTTATTGAAAATTCTATTATGCAAGATTCAGGTGTTGAAAGTGCATTGTTTAAAATTAATTGTGAATATACATTTCATTTCAGTTTATCAATGAATTCTTACGTCCAGGACCCAAATTAAAAGACAGGGATATAATGAACACATTTGACACCAATTTGAAAAAGTATGCAGGAGCAGTGGAATCGCTGACAAAAAAACAGAAAAACAGCAAAGTTTGCCAATGAGTCAAGGCTAAGAATAAACGATTTCAGAAGTGAAAGAACTTGTAAGTGTTTAACAATTTTCTTTAGTTATCCCTTTAATATTAATATTCATTTTTGCACATTTTATATGATGTTTTACACAATTAGCTTGTTTTAAATTATATTATTAATATTCTGAATACAGATCAAGCATTTTTTTAAACATCTTGTAATACCCAAATTATGATGTTACTGCCACTTAAACCCAGAAAATATTCATTTTTTGTACTTATGTAATTTTTATAACTGGATTTTAACTTTCTTTGTTACAAAAATATGTTCTTTTTGATTTATTTTAACTATTATGCAAAACGTAAAAACACAGCTGAAGTTGACATATAATGAAAATGTCTTTTTTTCAATGTGTGTTTTATTTTTAATTCTGACTCATGATAAAAATACGATTGAAAGTGCAAAAAGAAAAAAGAAATTCACAAGGTACATGTATACCCACATGTTAAATACCAAGAACTTTCATATTTTGCAGATGTTGAAAGTTGCTGTACAGTTCTGGGCCTGCCATGCCTGTTTAAGGAAGATATAAAGCATATTATAATGACAGATGTGAAATACCAGAGTTCTGAAGAGGTAATGAACATTCTAAATGGTAGAAAGTAAACCAAATATCACCAAATACTGGATAGAATCGAAGTATAACAAGTCAAGAATAAGTGAAGTACCTCGGCATTGTAATCTTGACTGTCTGTTCAAAATTTATGCAGGAACAATGTTTTATTTTTTAATATCTCTTTTTTTGCCATCATGACCAATATCAGTTGATAGAATAGTGAAATAATTAGGAGATAACTGTATTCTGTTTGAATATTTGTTGATGTCAGTTCGGGAATATAATATTGAGCTGCAAATTGCATTTTCTGGTGACGTATCGGCATAGCCAAGAAACAGTTATTTGTGATAGTAAAATATAAGATTGACATCAGCAAGTATCCAACCAATTACAATACAGTTTGTTCCATTTTAATGCAGTGGATAAGATAATGCTTTCATTTTGATTTTCAAACTACTGCACACGTCCTTTTGTATTGCGCTCAACGATCTGACAAGTAAAACATGTATTTTTACCCCCTGAAAATAGATTGTCGGTCAGTCTGATTTGTTGGCCTTTTCCGGATTTCATCTCGTGACCACTACCAATCTGGTTCCATCAAGTAAAATGTCCAAAAATCAATATGGATGACAAAAATGATGAGGTCTCAACAGAGGACCATGGAATATATTCATAAATTACACATAAAATAAGCATACAGCATGCATTAAGAAACACATAAACAAAAGTGAAGGCAACAGATGGTTTATGTTATGGAAAAGTTAAATGGGGAAACATAAATTCTGTAAATCAAACTGACCGGTTTTTTCAAGTGCGTGTAGGGATTTTGTGTCATGGATTTATACACGATATCCCTTCTTTCTTACGATTATATAATTAATCATTGATCAGTTAGTGTCAACTGTGAGTAACCGATGATCGGTTCCAAAATTCAACCGATTGAACAACACTAATTGCATTAGGGTACATTTAATAGACATCTGTTTTGATTAATATGTGTTTTGGGGACATCGGGATGATTCTAAGCAAACAATTACAAGATCTCCATAGAAAAGAAATTATAATGTACACTTCTGTCTTGTCTATATGTTTCATGTAATATAACGATTTTTTTTCATTTTCAGCCTGCAAGAGTTGCAATTTGTTATGAAAAAGACATCCTGGGAATTGGAAAAGATGAATTCAAATTTGCAGTTGAGGGTGTCATAGTTTTTAAATACAGTAACTTTTTGAAAGCTATTATTGGAATGATGATGGCGATCTATACATTTAACTTGGCATATCCAAAAGAACTTCATAAAACGTTATTATTATTGCAGAAAGTATTTTTGTGCTTGGACGATGAATGCAGTTCAGATAAAAAAATCTTAAATGTAATGTCCTTGATCAATCAGGCAATGTGATTCAGTTCTTGTCATTTACTTCAGTTGCTAACAATTGTTAAAATTTGTTTCCACTTAATAAAGACGTTCTTTATGTAACAAGTTTTTATTTCTGCATGCATTAAGGCAACACATTTATCATAGAGAAATAATTTGACAGCTATATGATGGAAAGAAAAATGGATTTCAACAGTAAAAGTCAGTAGTTGGACTTGTTCACTGAGCTTCAGCTATTGGCGAGATGGTACATGTACTCGGGATGTCTGTTTGTTGTCACTTTCTGGTGTCTTCAATTCCTCTTGTACTGTTAAATGGATGTCAATGAAACTTTCAGGACTTCTTTATGGCCTAATGAACAGAAGATGTACAGGTCATATTGAGCTTTGACTCATTCTGCTTCTTGTTTCGAGACACAATGTCACCTTGACACGTTCAGGAAAAGAAACTAAATGTTTCACACCGAAAAATAAGGTTGGAGTGTTTTTTTCAGAAAATTCAAACAAACACTTGAAAAAAAGGTACTTGCTGCTTTCTCAATAGTAACATTTACATAGATAAAAATACCATCATAATCAAACCTTTAATCAAATAAAAAAAAATCAATCAATTTGATTATTTGTAGAATCATATTGATTGATTTCTTTAATCAAATGAGATTTGACCACTCATCTGGTTTGGTTAATCACTTTCGATTCATTGATTAATCAAATTGATCACTATTTTCAATCATTTTGAATATAATGTTTAATCATTTTTATTAAATGCTTAATCAATTTGATGAAAATCCTTAATCAAATTGATTAATTGGGTTATCGTCTGGTGGACAATCACATTGATTACCCTTTTCAATCAAATTGACTTATTTTTTTCAGTGAAAGGAAATTTATTTGTGAACGATTTTGATCCAAATACAAAATATATTTGCAATAAACCTAAAAAATAAAAAAAAAATAAAAAATAATTACTTAACACAATATTAATGTAGTTCCTATTTTCAAGGTTGTCGATTTCAATTAGTAAATTATATTTTTAATCTGGTTTGCGTGCTGTTCCTGATCCCGTCACTTTCTGAGTATGCTTTTCAAACTTTAATGATAGATGTATACTGTATCATTGCATTAATCTATACATGTCTTTGATTTATAATATTTTATCATTACTTGATCCACTAATGAATTTAAAAAGTAACAGCGTTCAAAATAATTCGTATCAATTGTAGCCCGATAATATTGTATGGAGTTTAATATTAAGTCTGTCAATTGATGGATAAACAGAAAATTAATGCTTTACTGATTAAAAGTTTTTGACACCGCTTCATCCATAATTGATTTTATTCAAATTCATTTGGTTGAAAATTTAATATTGGAATGCAGATGATTTAATGTTTAACTCTCTGTTTTAACCAGTGCTTATTTGATTTAAAATAAGAATAGGTGAAATGTCGGTGCGTTTGACTGGTTACGGAGACTTATAACGGACAGACAAGGAAAAAATATAATCTCGGCGTGGCAAAGCTTTAACTGCAACCATATAACAAGGAAGCCATGATAGGAATCACAAGATCAGGAAAATCAGATCATACTCCATATGAAGGCGGTGCTTAAATGTTGCTATATATGAAAGGAAAATTGAAATCATCTCTTTTGTCGAAAAGTTTCGTTCTTAACCGGCCCTCACTGACAATTTCGATGTGTAGGTCAATGTTTGAAGCAGACCTATCTGTATCTGTTGTATCCTTTATTTCAAGCTCAATGGGATATATAATATCAACAAAATCACCAAACTTAGACGTATTTACTGTACGGACATCATCAATATAGCGGAACGTGAAATTGAAGAATCGGGTTAGCTTCTTTTCTTACTATCTCGCCCTGACGAATTATTATCACGACACGACAAATTAATTACCAATTGATAATTATAGATTAATACATGGACTTTTTCATATTGCCCTTGTTATCAGCCCAAGACCTTGATATCATCCCGAGAACTTTATATCATCCCGAGAAC
The DNA here is from genome assembly GCA_002080005.1 of Gigantidas platifrons. NCBI lineage: Eukaryota > Metazoa > Mollusca > Bivalvia > Mytilida > Modiolidae > Gigantidas > Gigantidas platifrons. The sequence continues at coordinate 234,895 of MJUT01011101.1, read as the reverse complement.
TTTAGCCCGAGTGACGATATCAGTCGAGGGCTGATAACAAGGGCAATATGAAAAAGGCCATGTATTAATCTATTTATCAAATATTTTGCCAGGGCAGATATATAGATTCTCCTTCAGTTACCCGTGGGTTTACTATATTTCTCCACTCATGAGAGTTAAATTAAAAATTTTAACCACAAGCCTTAGGCGAGTGGTTAAAATTTGTAATTTAACTCTCGAGAGTGGAGAAATATCGTAACCCACATGGACAACTGAAGGAGAATTTGTTTCTCCCATTATTTAACAAGAACTTTATTTCAAAATTTAAAATTAATGCGTTTGAAATAAATGCGGGGAAAGGCACGAGACATTTTAATCCTCTAGAGGATTACAGATTTTTCCACCACTGGTTCAGCGGGGTTAAAACGCCGTAATAATGGGAGAAAACAGGTTATTGCCCTCGTAAAATGTTATTGCCCTGGGGGCAAATAACACGCTGCAAATTATGCTTGTTTTACACATGCAAATTCGGCGTTATTTCAATAAAATATGTGATAAAGCACTGTTAGAGCCGCTTTTCTACATGCATGATTAATTATATGTAAGGTTGTTCTCGCTGTGAGTATAGTTTAAATACTGCTCAAGTGACGTTAGACAACATTCAACCATTCAACCAATCACCCATGACACGGTATGGTATTACCACTGGATTCATTCGGGTGTTTCTTTTCATTGAAAATATGCGTAATTTATTGCATTGTCTGTCCTTCGGATTACTTCTGATTACCCCTTTGTTATCTTCAAAATTTTATTCATTCATAGTTCTAATACAGATTACCAAATATATTTTAATATTATACGCTGTGGGCGTTTTTTTTATATTTTTTTTTTCCCCCTATTTATATTTTTGTAGAAAATGGAATACAAGTTACCATCTTTTGTCATCTATACGCAACTGACAGATTACTTTCAACAAGGTGTTGATATCTTCAGAAAAAATGTGAAACTTAAGAATAAAATGAGACGATTCTTTAACAACTATTGATTTAATAGTTTAGTACTCAGAATCAGAATACGCTGATGTTCTCAAACAATCACTCACTCATTCCGAGGGCATTCGACCATTTACACTCAGGCTACAATTCTAGTATAAATACAATCTGATTAAAATCATATTCTCATCTTGCTCCCGTTTTCTGATATGTCGCTGCATGAGAATCTGACGAAACGCCGTAGACATCCTCGTGTCAGTGACCTAGGGTCAATGAGTGAATTGACCAATCAGATTTCCGCTTTCAAGATCTTGAAAGTAATTACGGCAAACTGATTGTTTGAGGATCTCTACGGCGTTTCGTCAGATTCTCATGCAGCGACATATCAGAAAACGGGAGCAAGATGAGAATATGATTTTTATCAGATTGAGTATAAATAATGGACGAAAATTCCATACTAAATCTTTTATAACACGTACTTTAGATTGAGACAATGCGGTAAATAGTTTTTACTTCCGACTGTTTCCACTGACTTTAAATTGGGATAACATAGAGTATAAACATTTGAAATCCGGTCTCTTAAAATTTAAGAGATTCAATAAACATGATATTGACATTTTCATAAATGAAACGTGGCAACAATAGTTCGGACATATTTTTTTTTATTTCGTTATTCCGGACATTGTGACGAATCGTGCAATGAATGGCGATTACAAAAACATGTCCACTTTCAATACATACTGTGGCATTTTGAGTACTAGTCCGAGATTCCTCTGCAGAGGAATCTCGGACTATTTGAGTACATGTCATAACTATAAAACAAATCATTATCGTTGATTGAATTCTTTGTCGGGATCATTATCTTTAACCAGGTAAATCAAGCCAGGTGAGATCGAAGATTACGCAATCAAAACAAAAATTATATAATCGGTTGATTGATTTAAACATATTTTATTGATGAATTACATATTACATTTTTTCCCGCAATACAATATAACATAGGATTCAGAAACAAGCGTAACGCTTATATTAATCCGTTGATTGGCATGTCATTGTAGTGACTAATTAGTTTTAATCAGCAAATGAAGAAGAAAAATGGATTTTTACAAACATTTTTCTATGATTTTTTGAAAATTCAAGTGGCGAATTGGGTACGGGAAATACTCGTCACTTTCGAAAATCAATCGTCAATGAAGAAAGTGACGAGCGCTAGCTGAATCACTGCTTAAATTCGAAGATACTGTCATAACATCTTTAAGTTAACTGTAGTTCGAGCGACCGAAGTTCTGTAATTTCTTAAGCAAATGTGGTACCTATCTGGGAATGTTTCAACAATTGATTTTCGAGGCAGTGGTCTTGAGAAGTAAATATCTCGATTGTATGCGGTTTTAATTTAAAGGGGCATTATCTGCCAAATCGTAATTTTTTGTTACCCATAAAAACTATCAGATATGATTGATGCCTTAATAAAATGTGTTTCTGTAACTTATAATGTTATGAAATGTACGCGCATCGGGGAAAAAACATGCAACTGCTCGTGTTTTGAGATCGATCAAGAAATGGACACTATCTTATTAATTATCGACATTGTTTACGGAGTTTGTAGAATCGTCATTAAATCATAAAATAAGTGCATTGTTGTGAATCTGATTTTATTCTGTGTTAATTACGGACAAAGAACCGTGCAAGTTGGCAGTTAATAAGCGACAAAATACAAATTATTCGTTTTTACCTGTCACTTAGTAAGGTCAATTGCATGCGGAAAAAGCGAGGTCAAATTATTTGCTTGCAAGCAAATAAGTAATTGATGGTAATTTTCGTTCTCAAAAGGCGGAAAGTGGTTCGATAAGCCGTTTAATGTGAAATATTTACCTTTATTTCATTAATTTAAAGCTATTTACCAATTTCCAAAGCATATAATTGTTTTGGTCAAAATCGTAGCTAATGCCCCTTTAACAGTTAAAGTTGGATCAATGTTTGATATCTGGATATTTAAAAGCAGATTTTGTTTACATTTTAACATATAAGCTCTTAAAAAGTATTACAAGTGTTAATATGATATTTAGTACTGTTTGACTACTATTTTACCTATTTTTTCCAGTATTGTTATAAGTGCTGTTTTAGTGACAACCGGAACCTTTGAACCGTAATGGAAGCGAGAGGTTGGCGCCGTAAAATCTGATTCAATCCACCATTTCTTTAGAAATGCCTGTACCAAGTCAGGGTCATTGCGGTTTCCCAGTTTCCCGGTTGTTGACTATATTGAATTATGAGTTTTGAATTTCCCTTTGGAAGATTGCTAGATGTGTTCGGTAATTTTGTTATTACCCTTATTTATTGTTTAGACATAGCAAAAAAAAAAATTCAAAAATTTCAAAAAAATTTCATAAAATTTCATTAGATTTAAAAATTTTCAATAAATTTCTAAATGATATAATTTTCAAAAATTTCAAAGTTTTCATAAAATTTCAAAATTTTGATATTTAAATAATAATATTGAAAAATGATAAAACAATTACTAAGTTTGAAAAATTCCTTATTATTTAATAAAGCAGTTATTGACTTTTAATTTCAGTCATGAGTAGACCTCATTAAAAGTCAATAATTGTATAGAGTTGTCAGCATAGTTTACCCGGAATTGCACAACTTGA
>MJUT01011101.1:180359-205114 GCA_002080005.1 Gigantidas platifrons | reverse complement strand
CAGTAGCCCAGCTGGCTACTGGGAAAAAATATTTAATTTGCATCCCTGTTAAATGGTCAACTTTCAAAATTATATCCAGTGACTCAGACCTCCATCCAAGATGGCTGCCATCAGCGGACCATTGGACTGTATGGGAATTTCATTGAAAAACCTTTTTGTGAGAAACTACTCAACAAATTGAATATTTTGCATTATATGAATGTTACTTGGATGGTTCTACACCTGATCTATTATTTTGGTGCAGATTGGAAATTCAAGGTGACCTCTATTGACGGATGAAGTTTAACATACCGGTAGGTCCTTTACCTGAATTGTAATTTTGGTGCTGATCGGTAATTAAACATGGCTGCCAGGGGTAGATAATGTTTTCTGATTCGTCAATCTTTAAAAATTCTTCTGGTCAGAAACTACTGATTCAATTGAATTTGTTTTCTGGTGTGAATGATCTATGGATGGTCCTCTACCTAAATTGTAAATTTGGTTCCGATTGGAAATTCAAGATGGCCACCATAGATGAACAAAGTTTAACATAGAAGCCTACAAGACCCAATGGGAATTTGTACTGAGTTGTTCTTCTCAGAAAGTACCAAGGCCAAAAAAAAAAATATGTGTGTTTAGGGTTTCATCCCTAAAAAAAATAGGGTAGGTAGGTAGGGATTTTTTTTTTGTGTAGTATATGTATTATTATTACTGGCTTATTATTATGTTCTAAGTATGTCAATATGATAAATTAAGCAAGTCGGGCAAGAATCTATTAGAATTCAGGCAAGAAATTAGCTTTCAAAAGAGCATTATAAATAAATATTTCCATCCTAATATTTTTTACTTCATTTTAAATTTTGAGCCTGTTTTTTTTTCAAATTGTTCCATATTAAAATGAAATGGTTGGGCCAAAAAAAAATATGATTAATTTTTTTTTACTATCGGCAAAACCGGAAATAGTCGTTCCCGGTTCCGAAATCCTGTATTTCATTTTCGAAAATTCCGGTAAGCCGCCATTTAAATTTGTTAAGGCTGTTTTATGACGAGTTGCACAGTTTTTCTTCATTCTTTGCTCTCAATTTCAACAAAAAGCTAGCGGTTGAATAAATCAAACATTGCTGCTGATTAAACAACAAAAATTGTTATCCAAATTCTGTGTACTTTTTGTAAATTTAACAGCCACAGCCACTTAAAGGTTTTTTGACAACTACAATATTATACACAAAACTGAAAGTGAGGAAATTTAGCACACTCGCAATTTTTTCGAGTTCTATATGGATTTTACTCGCTAAATGTCATTGTTACTCGCATTTAGCGAGTATTTCCCATTAAATTCGATCCCTAAAATAGGTTCTACACGTCCCGACCAAAAACACCAAAAAAAAAGGTTAGGGTCGGTCGGGAAACCCTAAACACACATATATTTTTTTTTTTGGCCCAAACCAGTTGACTTGATTTGTTCTATGCTGCTCCTATCTGCAAACAGAAAGACTTGAAAAATATGCTTGTTGATAACCTTCTTCAAGAATTAAAACTTAAGCAGTCTAATATACTTACCATGGGAGATTTTAATTTTGACTTTAGGTTTCCAGAATTTATGGAGCACACATTCAATAGTAAGCAAATTGTGTCTTAAGTCGCAAGAAAATATGAATCTTTGTTAGACTTCACGTTCCTAAGGATTTACCCTGCCAAGTATTACCAGGTGAGCGATGACAGGCTCTCCAGAGCCTCTAGTTTAGATTCAAATCTCAAATTGATTATAAACAAAGTAAGAAAAATTTATTTTTGAACAGCAAAACCCTTTCAGAACTTGAAGAATGCAGGAGTTTGCATTAAATATTTCAAAATTTTCATGTGGGGTCATGTCCCCAAACCCTCCTAGATAAATTTGGCCAGCTTTGTGGGCCTCAACAGGAAAGTAGAAATTTGGAAGGGAAAGTAAATTTTTTATTTCACTTTCCCTTGGGTAAGTGACTTAAAAATAATTCTTCATGCCCTGAACCATACTACATACCTTCCAATAACCTGTTGATACAGTATTTATCTCGAAAATTGTTTTCGGAGAAAGGTTTCCACATGCAGCATTTAAGGTATTTTTAATGTCGTTTTATTACCAAAATTTTCACAACGCCTTGTTAGAAGAAAAAACAGTTGTATCCTATTTTGCAAATAAAGCTACTTTTGTATTTGCATAATTTACCATTGTGATAATTTCAGGTGGCAAATATGTACCACGTGCTGTGTTGGTTGATTTGGAGCCTGGAACTATGGACTCTGTCCGATCGGGACCATTTGGTCAAATATTCAGACCAGACAATTTTGTTTTTGGACAAAGTGGTGCAGGGAACAATTGGGCTAAGGGACATTACACAGAAGGTGCTGAACTTGTAGACTCTGTTCTTGATGTTGTCCGGAAAGAAGCGGAAAGTTGTGACTGTCTACAAGGATTTCAACTAACACATTCCCTTGGTGGTGGCACTGGATCAGGCATGGGTACACTCCTCATCTCCAAAATTCGTGAAGAATACCCAGACAGAATCATGAACACATTCTCAGTTGTACCGTCACCAAAAGTAAGCACTACAATTTTACCAGTATATGAAATTTAATGGCCACATGATTTTACCAAGCTACAACTCCAGTCTTTGACTTTGGCACAGGTCCTATTCAGTCTGCAACTTTGGCACGGGTCCTATTCAGTCTGTGACTTTAGCACTAGTCCTATTGTACCTGCCAGTAAAAATCTGATCAGCCCTGTAAGCCTGGGACTAATTCTTACATGATGGGTTGACCTCTCATGGTCTTTAATCGTAGAAATTTTAAAATTGTCAGAACCTCTGACGAATGAGATATCCCTTGGGACTGACGGTGATACAGTACACGAGCATACCATGACCTTCCTGTCCTCTAAATATTTCAGCCACGGTCTTCCAGAATGCCAGACATAGAAATTTCTTCTCTCTTGGGAGTTCATATTTTCTTTTCAAGGGCTTTCCCGTAGTGGCCCCGCTGCTGTATTTCAACTGCAGCGCCATATTGGATAATTATGAAATCGAAAACCCCAGAGAAGTTCGAGAAATTAATTCCAAATGATTATTGATTACTGGTTCCCTGACGATTTTATGCATGACACCCTTACCATAACAGTAGACCGATCATGTTTTTTATGAATGATATTGTTTATCAACAACACGAAAAATACATTTTATGAGACAAAGGTTTTAAAGACAAAACATGTATCATTTTTGAAATATATCTATAATGCTTTATTGGTTTCCTACCGGAAATTCGGCCCAGTGTCATTGAGAAATTTACCGGTCGCGGTCTGTCGGACCGGTGCCAATTTCGACCGCTGTAAGTTAAAAATATACCAGTGTAGCTGACAGTTTGGACCTATTTGTAGCAGATGTGTATTGTTTGTGCAGCTGTCCAACCTTTTAGTTCACCTGTCAGACCCAAAGGGTCATTCAAATGAGCTAATTGTCATCATATTGCATCTGTCCTCATTGTCGATGATGTCACCTTGTGAAATCTTTGATAAACACATTTTGTTTGATGTGGACTTGTCCTTCAAGGCTTGTGTCTCTGGCTTTGCCTTTGATACGATGTTGGTTTGAGAAATTCATTCTAACAAAACAAAATCAACCTTAGTATATATATATGTACAATTTGCTTCAATTGATTTTTGGCTCTTCTGAGAAATTAAAAACATTTATGAAATATAATAAACAATTATGACTTTCTTTGCTAGAAGACAACATAATTTGAATAATTTGTTTGTACTTTCAGGTATCAGACACAGTAGTAGAACCATACAACGCCACACTCTCAGTACATCAATTGGTAGAAAATACTGACGAAACATATTGTATCGATAATGAAGCTCTTTATGACATCTGCTTCAGAACCCTCAAACTTACCACACCAACATATGGTGATTTGAACCATCTAGTCTCAGCAACAATGTCAGGTGTAACAACTTGTCTCAGATTCCCAGGTCAACTCAATGCTGATCTACGCAAACTTGCTGTTAACATGGTACCTTTCCCACGTCTCCATTTCTTCATGCCAGGATTCGCTCCCCTTACATCACGTGGTAGCCAACAATACAGGGCACTCACTGTCCCTGAATTGACACAACAAATGTTTGATGCCAAAAACATGATGGCCGCTTGCGATCCTCGACATGGCAGATATCTTACAGTTGCTGCCATGTTCCGTGGACGTATGTCAATGAAGGAAGTAGATGAACAAATGTTGAACGTACAAAATAAGAACAGTAGCTACTTCGTTGAATGGATCCCCAACAATGTCAAGACGGCCGTTTGTGACATTCCACCTCGTGGTCTCAAGATGTCGGCTACATTTATTGGAAACAGTACTGCCATCCAGGAACTATTCAAGAGAATCTCAGAACAATTCACTGCTATGTTCCGTCGTAAAGCTTTCTTGCATTGGTACACAGGTGAAGGTATGGACGAAATGGAGTTCACCGAAGCTGAATCCAACATGAATGATTTGGTATCAGAATATCAACAATACCAGGATGCAACAGCAGAGGAGGAAGGTGAATTTGAGGAAGAGGAGGGCGAAGAAGAAATGGCCTAAACAATCTCATACTCTAGACTTTGTCTTTGAACTTTATTTCAAATTATTCTAATCTTGTCAAATCTGGAAATCCTTTACTTTCAATCTAAAAACTTTTCAGTTCAAACTATTGTTTAAATTATTTGCTGCTTTTTGATTTTTTGACATGTGTTCTATAACAGCAGTTATCATTAGCTAGGTCAAACTACATGTATGAATTAAAGAAGCCAATAGTTTTAATCTTTCAAGTTGTTGTATTGTATTATTGGTATTGTCATCATCTGTTTGTAGACACAATGGTTTCTGAGGGGTTAGTTTTATTCTAGTTGGCTGATCCTTAACGCAACCCAATAAACCTTGGCACAAAATAAAGAACCACATCGGTGGTATAATGGTTAGCATGCTCGTCTCAAAGTCAGTAGACCATAGGATCTAGCCCCGATCAGGTCAAACCAAAGACTGAAATTGGTATTTGTTGCTTCTCGTAAAAAATCTCCGCTAACCCAGGGGATGAATGTACATCATAATTGGAAGCATTAGTTCTTGTATGGATAACTTTAAATGTGCAAAAACTTCTTGACATGTTATAGAGTTTGACAACAAGTTTTTGAGTGATAGACACAACGTTGTTTAGCGGACATTAAGGGGCATTTGACGCACTATCACATTTAATGTTATCCTTACAATAACTAATGCTATAAGTAATAACTTGCCTTCAAGCGACACAAAATGGCTTCCAATTGTGATGTATGTTTACCCCCCTGAAGCACAGCACACAGCATTAAGGAGAAAGAGTAAAGACTTGTTGGCTTGGAATCAGGATAATGTGTCGGTGATAACATGTCTACCCACAGACTTTTGTTTCAGTGAGCTAGTACAAAGCGGACCTGGTCATAATATATCTGAAAAATTGCTGAGTTGGAGTTGAACAATAATGACTCGCAAAATAAAAGCAAGAGGCCCCAGTATTCAAAATATGGGTGGGTCTGTATCTTGTTCTTGAAGAGTTTATTGTTCATTTGATTTAAATTGGGCCTTCTTTTTTTTATTCAGAATTCCTTTCAGAAAAATGTTCGTCGTGAATTATGTCCATGCAGTAAATGATCTCAGTTATGGTTTTTGATTTGAACTTGATTGTAATAAAACTGGTTCAGGAGGAAGCCCTTGTTGACTGGTCGATTGATGCTGTGTTCCTGGTAGCTCTAGTTTTTTATTCTAGGGCATATTGTGATGTCTCATTCCTGGTTAATGGTGTTGTCTAGGTTTTTCAAATCTTTGTAATTTTATCCTAAAATATCTCTTCAGAACTGGGCATTCTGAATTCTGTATAGAGGTATTTGATAGGATTACAAGGTATTGTTTGAAATGGTTCTGTTCCACCTTTTAATTTGGTTGGCCTGGCATAGTAGACGTTGATGATTAACAGTTGCACCAATTTAACAAAATAAGCACCTCATGTCAAATCACTGAACACAAAAGGACCACTACATGATGGAAATCCAGACACTGGCTTGTTATAGTCACAAAATGTGGCAGTGTGGCCAGTTAATGGGATCCCAAATATCCCCCTCCTGAAAAGATGATCTCTAACAGCAATACAGATGTTAGATACGATAACATAACCCTCATTGTGCTCCATTTAGGGTTACGAATCGATCCCATTCAACGTATGGGAGCAGCGCCCGGAGTGATTCACACCGGGCGGTTTTTTGTCCTCGTTCCGTTGTAAATGGTTGGAAAAATTAACGGGGTGAAAGATAAATATATTTAGGTAAACCTTGAGTGTTAAATAATCGCTGCATTAATCCATGGTAGACTTGTATCCATCTGAAAATTTGAATGCATAAAATCTTCTTTCTGTCCGACATTTTGTTTACAAGTTGGTAGTTCACGCGAACTTGCCTCGTTTTTGAGATATCCTTATTTGGATCAATTTTATAGTAAAACGTAGTAACAGTTTTCCATATTTGGCATATATGGATAGGCTCCGCCCATCGTGAGCGTCAACGTAAGGTGTTATGGCGGACAAAAAACAAGTAACAATTTTCAAATACGAAACCGGTCTTGAAGATAGAAACAGGGATTGTAACACTTATTTCGTATCACCATTACGTTGAATGAGATCGATTCGTAACCCTAAATGGAGCACACGCGGAATGAGGGTTACGTTATCGTATCTATACAGATGTAAGCAAATGTAAAAATCAAAGCCACCCCATTACAAAAAATAGCAGGCTCGAATGCTCAGTTAATAGACTTCTAGCTAAAGAATGTAGAATCTGTTGGGCCATTACTAGTAGGACAAAAAAAATCAATGTTGATGGTTCTAATTGATTTCAATTTGATCGGAAATAAATATTGAATATAAGAAAAGTTTGAAGATACCTATAAAGGCATGATCAGAAGCTGTGAATCGAAGAAGTGAGTTGTTTTAACGCTAACTGGGTACATTGTCAGTTATAATATGGCGAGAACAAGTTAATTTTCAATGAGACTATTATGGGATCCGCTTTGTACTAGACCAACACGCTTAGTTTGCTCGCTGAACAACAGTCGGCGGATATATATGTTGCCCCACTCGGACATTATTATTCCCTCGCCAACGAAGTTGCGAAGGGATATAGTAACGCTACTGTCCGTCCTTCCGTAACATCCTTGTGAACACTAGATTCATCATCCTTTGGATTTTGACCAAACTTGGTACATACTTAGTCCTTTAGAGAATCTGGAGCCCTATTGATTTTCTAGGTCACAGAGTCTAATTTTTACCCTTTAACATCCGTGTGAACACTCGAGAATCAACATCTTTCAATAATTTGATTTGAAAATTTCAATCTGATCGGATAATCCACCTGGAGAAAATTTTGGTTATACTCTATATCGAAGTTACTGCGAGCAAACAATCCTATATATACTGATTTGTCTCTTATTTAGCCAATTGAAAGAGAATAGAAATAATTTAAATTCGGACGATGTCAAGAGGGAGAATTTAATTCAGTGGATTTTCACCAAACTTGGTACATACTTAGTCCCTAAGAAAATATGGAACCCTATTGATTTTCAAGGTCACTGGGTCACATTTTTTACCGCATAACATCCTTGTGAACACTCTAAAATCAACATCCTTCAATGGATTTTGACCAAACTTGGTACATACTTAGTCCTTAGGAGAGTCTGGAACCCTATTGATTTTCAAGTTCAAAGGTCACGGTCTAATTTTTACCCTGTAACATCCTTGTGAACACTCTAGAATCAACCTCTTTCAATGGATTTTCACCAAACTTGGAACATACTTAGTCCTTAAGAAAATCTGGAACCCTATTGATTTTCAAGGTCAATGGGTCAAATGTTTTACCGCATAACATCCATGTGACCACTAGAATCAACATCCTTCATTGGATTTTGGTCATACTTGGTACATACTTAGTCCTTAGGAGAGTCTGGAACCCTATTGATTTTCAAGGTCAAATTTTAAGGTGAGGGGATACGCCACGCTTTGCGTTGCCCTTGTACTGATTTCAAACCAACCAGTATGCCCTTTCTACTTGTTGCGGTTTTGTAAATCGAAGGAGATTAATCAAAGATTAAAAGAAAAACAATCTACAAAACACTTCATGTACCTGGAAAAACTAAAAGATTTGGCAACATAAACCCAACTAAAATCAGGGGCAAGCAGTCCCTGCTTCACTAGCATATAATATGGAATGAAATATAAACCTACCTATTTAAAAAATAATTGCTAGGCAAGCTATTTATCAGATTGTCTATATCTTAAGCAAAGGAAAGCAGCCTCGGTCAACTAAAGGTAAATGTCAAGTTTTAAAATGTTTTTCTTTTATAAGACTTGACTGCACACCATGGCAGGTGTCTTATAATGAACAGGAATTGCTCGCCCTTTGTGATCACCTGGTTTTACCCATCCATAACCCACAAAGATGAACATTAACTGCATTAAAATATTATACAAGAAATGTGTGCATCATAAAATACGCCCGTCTATATAAATTATCAAACGGTATAATGGTAATGACCCCAAAATCAATAGGGTTCTTCCCCTTCCACAGGGGAATCATGTGGCCAAGTTTGGTAAAGATCCAATATACAGAACTAAAGTTATTGTGTGGAAACGACCCTGTTGTCAAAAATTATGTCTCCCCCCACTTTGGTGGGGAGACATATTGTTTTTTTCCTGTCCGGCACACAGTTTGTCAGCGCAACTCCTCTGAAACTACAGAACAGAATTTCATGAAACTTGGTAGGTAGTAAGGACACGATATGTAGTTGTGCATATTACCAGGAAATTTTGTGGGAGTTATGCCCCTTTGAACGTAGAAATTTCCCGAAATTTACTACTGAAGCCCCTTGTCAGCGCAACTCCTCTGAAACTACTGAACAGAATTTCATGAAACTTGGTAGGTAGTAAGGACACCATGTAGTTTAAAAACAGTTTTTAGCCGAGTTGCAACTAAGTTGCAGTCGGCTTATGTTTTGGTGAAAGAAGGGCGGATGGGCGGGCGGGCGTATGTGACCGAGATCCCCATCTTAAACCATATATATTTTATGATCAGGGTGACTAGGCAAATTAAATGAATTATAGCTCTAAACCATATATATTTATGATCAGGGTGACTAGGCAAATTAAATGCATTATATCTCAGGCCCTGGGGTCATACACCACCCCCTACCTAAAGTGAACTTTTTAATGGTTGAGATCCCCACCCCTAAACCATTTATATTTATGATCAGGGTGACTAGGCAAATTAAATGCCTTATAGCTCAGGTCCTGAGGGGTCATACCCCACCCCCTACCTGAAGTGAACTTTTTAATGGTTGAGATCCCCACCCCTAAACCATATATATTTATGATCAGGGTGAATAGGCAAATTAAATGGTCCAAGATTTTGACTTGCAACTCGGCTGATGCTTTCTCGATTTTTTTTGTTATTCATTGAAGCTTAATTTTATTTGTTACCTAAATAGATTTTTTTACCTTTGACTACAGTTTGTGGGACGAGGGGGGGAGACGTCCGTTTTTGCGGGAAAAATACAAATTTTATAGTATGGTGACCTTGACCTTTGACATAATGACCTCAAAATAAACAGGGTTCGTCCCCTTCCACAGGGGAATCATGTGGCCAAGTTTGTTAAAGATCCAATATACAGAACTAAAGTTATCGTGCGGAAACGACCCTGTTGTCAAAAATTCTATTTTTAGTAATGGTGACCTTGAACTTTGACCTAATGACCCCAAAATAAATAGGGTTCTTCCACTTCCACAGGGAAATCATGTGGCCAAGTGTGGTAAAGATCCAATATACAGAACTAAAGTTATCGTGCGGAAACGACCCTGTTGTCAAAAATTATATTTATAGTAACCTTGACCTTTTACCTAATGACCCCAAAATAAATAGGGTTCTTCCCTTTCTACAGGGGAATCATGTGGCCAAGTTTGGTAAAGATCCGATATACAGAACTAAAGTTATTGTGCGGAAACCTGTGTGGACCGCCGCCCACCGCCCGCCATACCCAATCACATAATACGGCCCGTCTCGAGACGGGCGTATAAAAATAACATCGCAATCGGAGGAAAAATAAAAAATACATGTACCGGTATATATCTTCCAAATATGCGAAGCTAAAACCATTTATAATACAAAATTACTGGTCCATTAAAAATCTTAAAGGAAAATCCTTTCAAAAAATGCATTAAAATTGATGAAAAATAAACATTTCAAATTTTTAAAATTGTCTTTATATCCTCTTTCAGTCAAATTTATCTCAAACCATAAAATATAGAGGAAATCTGTTTACATACTATCAAAAAACAATTTAAAGAAAAAAACATAAAAATTGGATAATACACAATTTTGGAATTTGTGTCCCTTTTTGGAATGAAATGGCAAGTTTTTTTTTATGGTCCATCAATAACCTATCGGGATGAACATTTAAACTAGAGGCCGTATCGCTCACCTGGCACAAGAATGATACTGAAGCAAATTTCAAAGTGAGATAATCATTACCTTAGCTGTTTTCTAAGTGAGAGCAGCTCTCCTTTTCGTCAATTTTCATATGGTGCATTAGTTGTGTGTAGAGTTCCACTGAAATCAGATTAACCATTTTGGAATAATAGAGGACCTTACATAGATGCTTCCTGTCAAGTTTGGCTCCATTTGGCCAAGCAGTTTCAGAAGAGAATATTTTTTAACAGTAGCCAATCAGAAACAAGAATTGCCCTTGGCAGCCATATTTGTTGGCAGAACGGGTCGAAATGAAGAACCTTTATAGAGGACCTTACATAGATGCTTTCTGCCAAGTTTGGTTCCGTTTGGCCCAATTGTTTCAGAGGAGAAGATTCAAATGTGAAAAAGTTAACGGACGGACGACGGACGCCAAGTGATGACAATACCTCACATGGCCCTTTGGGCCAGGTGAGCTAAAAAGAATGGCATGTGGTGGCCATGTTTGTTAATGGATCGGAACTAAATGAGGAATCTTTACAGAGAACCTTCCAAGGATGCTTCCTACCAAGTTTTGATTTATTTGACCAAGCGGTTTCAGAGGAGATTTTTTTTTTTAGAAATCAACCAATCAGAAACAAGAATGGCCTGTGGCGGCCATGTTTGTTAACGGATCGGGACAAAATGACCAATCTTTATAGAGGACCTTCCATAGATGATTCCTACCAAGTTTCAGTTCATTTGGTAAAATGGTTTCAGAGGAGAAGATTTTTTAGAAATCAGCCAATCAAAAACAAGAATGGCCTGTGGTGGCCATGTTTGTTAACAAGTCGAAACTAAATGAGCGATCTTTATAGAAGACCTTCCATAGATGCTTCATACAAAGTCTCGATTCATTTGGCCTAGCGGTTTCAAAGGAGAAGATTTTAAAAAATCGGCCAATCAGAAGCAAGAATTGTGTGTGACGGCCATGTTTGTTAATGTATCGGGACGAAATGTGCAATCTTTATAGAGGTCCTTCCATAGATGCTACTTACCAAATTTTAGTTCATTTTGGAAAGCGGTTTCAGAGGAGATTTTTTTAGAAATCAACCAATCAAAAACTTGGATGGCCTGTGGCGGCCATGTTTATGAATTGATCGGAACTAAATGAGAAATCTTTATAGAAGATATTCCAAGGATGCTTCCTACCAAGTTTTGATTCATTTGGCCAGGCGGTTTCAGAGGAGAAGATTTTTTAGAAATCAACCAATCAGAAACAAGAATGGCCTGTGTCGGCCATGTTTGATAACGGATCGGGACGAAATGAGCATTATTTATAGAGGACTTCCCATAGATGCTTCCTACCAAGTTTCGGTTCATTTGGCCAAGTGGTTTCAGAGGAAAAGATTTTAAAAAATCGGCCAATCAGAAATAATAATTGCCTGTGACGGCCATGTTTGTTAATGGAACTGGACAAATTTAGCAAACTTTATAGAGGACCTTCCATAGATGATATCTACTAAATTTCAGTTCATTTGGGAAAGCGGCTGCAGAGGAGAAGATTTTTTTAGAAATCAACTAATCAAAAACGAGAATGGCCTGTGGTGGCCATGTTTGTTAACGAATCGGAACTAAATGAGTAATATAGAGGACCTTCCATAGATGCTTCCCACCAAGTTTCGGTTCATTTGGCCTAGTGGTTCCAAAGGAGAAGATTTTTAGAAATCGGCCAATCAGAAACTAGAATTGTGTGTGGGGGCCATGTTTGTTAATGGATCGGGACGAAATGAGCATTATTTATAGAGGACCTTCCATAGATGCTTCCTACCATGTTACGGTTCATTTGGGAAAGCGGTTTCAGAGGAGGAGATTTTTTTTAGAAATCAAGAAATCAAAAACGAGAATGGCCTGTGGTGGCCATGTTTGTTAACGAATCGGAACTAAAAGAGTAATATAGAGGACCTTCCATAGATGCTTCCCACCAAGTTTCGGTTCATTTGGCCTAGTGGTTCCAAAGGAGAAGATTTTTAGAAATCGGCCAATCAGAAACAATAATTGTGTGTGGGGGCCATGTTTGTTAATGGATCGGGACGAAATGTGCAATCTTTATAGAGGACCTTCCATAGATGCTACCTACAAAATTTAAGTTCATTTGGGAAAGCGGTTTCAGAGGAGAAGATTTTTTTAGAAATCAAGCAATCAAAAGCATGGATGGCCTGTGGCGGCCATGTTTATGAACTGATCGGAACTAAATGAGTAATCTTTATAGAGGACATTCCAAGAATGCTTCCTACCAAGTTTTGATTCATTTGGCCGGGCGGTTTCAGAGAATATTTTTTAGAAATCAACCAATCAGAAACAAGAATGGCCTGTGTCGGCCATGTTTGTTAACGGATCGGGACGAAATGAGCATTATTTATAGAGGACCTTCCATAGATGCTTCCTACCAAGTTTCGGTTCATTTGGCCTAAAAACAGATAAAAACATTTTTAAAAATCGGCCAATCAGAAACAAGAATCGCCTGTGGCGGCCATGTTTGTTAATGGATCGGGACGAAATGTGCAATCTTTATAGAGGTCCTTCCATAGATGCTACCTACCAAATTTTAGTTCATTTGGGAAAGTGGTTTCAGAGGAGGAATTTTTTTAGAAATCAACCAATCAAAAACGAAAATGGCCTATGTTGGCCATGTTTGTTAACGAATCGGAACTAAATGAGTAATCTTTATAGAGGACATTCCAAGGATGCTTCCTACCAAGTTTTGATTCATTTGGCCAGGCGGTTTCAGAGAATATTTTTTAGAAATCAACCAATCAGAAACAAGAATGGTCTGTGTCGGCCATGTTTGTTAATGGATCGGGACGAAATGAGCATTATTTATAGAGGACCTTCCATAGATGCTTCCTACCAAGTTTCGGTTCATTTGGCATAGTGGTTTCAGAGGAAAAGATTTTTAAAAATCGGCAAATCAGAAACAAGAATCGCATGTGGCGGCCATGTTTGTTAATAGATCAGGACGAAATGTGCAATCTTTATAGAGGACATTCCATAGATGCTACCTACCAAATTTTAGTTCATTTGGGAAAGCGGTTTCAGGAGGAGATTTTTTAGAAATCAACCAATCAAAAACGAGAATGGCCTATGGTGGCCATGTTTGTCAACGGATCGGAACTAAATGAGTATCATTTATAGATGACATACCAAGGATGCTTCCTACCAAGTTTTGATTCATTTGGCTAGGCAGTTTCAGAGGAGATGATTTTTTTAACAGTAGCCAATCAGAAACAAGAATTACCCTTGGCGGCCATATTTGTTGGCGAAACGGGACGAAATGAAGAAACTTAATAGAGGACCTTACATAGATGCTTCCTGCCAAGTTTGGCTCCATTTAGCCAAGCAGTTTCAGAGAAGATGAAAATGTGAAAAAGTTAACGGACGGACGACAGACGCCAAGTGATGGCAACACCTCACATGGCCCTTTGGGCCAGGTGAGCTAAAAAAGAATTTCATTAAAATTTGATAAAACACACTAGATACTCTCAGCTTTAGCCTGTATGACTCACCTGGTTTTCAATTTGACTTTTAAAATTTATAGAAATATTTGTCAATTCTATTTTTGCCATTCAATGAAATTCTGTCGAATAGTAATGCCAGCCATCTTGAATCTAGTATAGACTGGCCTAACTAAAGATAACTTCAGCTCAAATTTCTGAGCATAAGATTTTAATGTGATTTTTTTTCTCATAATATACACTGACAAAAGTTGAGAGCCACCCAGTATTTTTTAGCTCACCTTGGCCAAAGGGCCATGTGAGCTTTTGCCATCACTTGGCGTCCGTCGTAAACTTTTTCAAAGATCTTCTCATCTGGAACTACTAGACCAATTGGAACGAAACTTGGTCTGAATAATCACTAGGGTGTCTAGTTTCAAAATTGTGTCCGGTGATGCCATGCACCAATCAACATGGCCGCTGTTACTAAAAATAGAACATATGATAAAATTGCAGGTTTTTGGGTAATAACTCAAAAATCGTTAATAATATCAGAAATCTGACGGGGTAAAAATGATCAGTACAGCAAGATCTAACTACCCTGCAATTTTGAAGAAAATCTGATTACCCATCTTGGAGTTATTGCCCTTTTTTCATCAAATTGTCAAAATTTTAATATTTTTTGTCTTGTATTTCAACAACTGTAAGAGATAGAGGTTAAGTTTAATTGCAAAAATGTTCAGCATGTCAAGATCTACCTACTCTGCAATTTTGAAGTAAATCTGAGTACCCATTTTGGAGTTTCCCTTTTTTCATCAAATTTTCAAAATTGTAATACTTTTCGTCCTTTATTTAAAAAAAAAACTATAAGAGATAGATGTTATGTTTAAACTTCAAACATGTTCAGCATGTCAAGATCTACCTACCCTGCTATTTTGAAGTAAAACTGATTACCCATCTTGGAGTTATTGCCCTTTTTTCATCAAATTTTCAAAATTGTAATACTTTTCGTCCTTTATTTAAAAAAAAACTATAAGAGATAGATGTTATGTTTAAGCTTCAAACATGTTCAGCATGTCAAGAACTACCTACCCTGCTATTTTGAAGTAAAACTGATTACCCATCTTGGAGTTAATGCCCTTTTTTCATCAAATTTTTAAAATTTTAATACTTTTCGTCTTGCATTTCAAAAACTATAAGAGATAAAGGTTAAATTTAAATTGCAAAAATGTGCAGCATGTCAAGATATACCGACCCTGGAATTTTGAAGTAAATCTGATTACCCATCTTGGAGTTGCCCTTTTTTCATCAAATTTAAAAAATTTTAATACTTTTCGTCTTATATTTCAAAAATTATAAGAGATTATGGTAAAGTTTAAATTGCAAAAATGTGCAGCATGTCAAAATCTACTTACCCTGCAATTCTGAAGTAAATCCCATTACCCATTTTGGAGTTATTGCCCTTTTTTCATCAAATGTTATAAATTTTAATCTTGGATCTCAAAAACTATTAGAGATAGAGGGAAAGCTTAAACTGCAAAAACGTTCAGCATATCAAGATCTACAAAAAAGTTCCCACAGTTGAAAATGTCTGACAACTGTGTGAAGTTATTCCTCTTGAAATGCATTTTTATGTCGACTCTTTTGGTTACTCAAATAATCAAAGGGAAGCAACTCTACTACAAAATGTGAAGTAGCAAAAGCTAAATTTTGAGAATCAGATTTTGTCTTTTTACAGCAATGTTGATAACTTACATTAAAGGGGGAACCCTTGCCCAAATTTTTTTTGGAGAGGGGGTCTGCAATGACGAGAGCTACATTTGTTATTTTTTTACCGAAGTTATCAAGTTTTATTGACTGATGTTGTTATACCCAGGTGAGCTATACAGGCTCTTGGGAGCCTCTAGTTTGAAATTGTTCTTTCTTTTTTTAAGGATGAAGTGTATAGATTCATCCAAATATTGTTTGTAAAAGTGGCCTTAGCACTTCCCACTTGCTATATAAAAGATGCTTCACACAGCAGAACTGACAAGCCTTCCAGGGCCGTAACTAGGGGTTTAAAACAGGGGAGGAAGTGATATGGGGACCACCGATTGAGGCCCCTATGTAAGGGGGGTCCGTACGAGCGAAGCATCCCCTCCCCTTGGCCGAAAATTGTGACTTAACAGCCCAAAATAGCACATTTTGTTTTTATCGATTTCTTTATCATTGAGATGCTTTATATACCAGTTACTATCGTAAATAGTGACCACGCTGCCATAGCTTCTATGGTAAATTAAACATAATATAACTGATTGATATTTAAAGTGATAGTTTAATGAACAATTTCAAATGACAGTCGGTGATTGCAAGATGGATTTTCCTATTGCCACCCGAATCCCATCTTTTGAGAACAGCGTCTGGATTAAACTGCCCAACAGTATCATTACGGTGGATGTGAAGCATCACCAAGCCACTACATTGGAGCAAATCCAAAATAGAGAAACCAAGGACGGATAAAATGGAGTCTAAATTATCGAAACCAAACTCTGGATAAAGTTCCTGAATCCATCCCCCCCCCAAAAAAAAATGAGAAACAACTTGAGAAATTGCTAGTTTGAACACCTGCCATTTACTTTTCTGAAAAATGTCATGGTCTCTCTTTTTTTCCCCAGGAAATCAGTTGCCTCGTCTGCCTCAATGGTAGTTACAGCCCTGCCTTCAATATTTACTGGTCGACAACTTTACAAATATTTTTTCTAAATTACTGACATTAATTTTTATTTCAGGTGATTTAACAATTATTTATATTCTACCATTCTGATTTTTGTGCTAGACTAAGCAACCTTCATCAAGTTCATGTGAAGCATGCAGAATAATCCGGCTATCTGCTTCTTCCTGTCTCATTCCTGGTTTCCAAAATAATTTTCTCTCCATTCCAGTCAATTTAATAGTAGCATACAAATGTTTTCATAATCAGGACTAAACAATAAAATTATTCTAAAAAGACTGGCATAAAAAACAACATTGAATAAGTAAATTTTATTATTTTATTTCCTGTGATGGTATGGAAATAACAACAGCACCGTATCAAGATAAATTTCAACATAAATAATGCAATAACATTTTAAAAACATTGTTTATCTATATTACACATAGTCCTCATTGAATGTTTAAATTCAATCTTTTACACTGTCAGTTGAAGAGGAGCAACACACCACAATAGACCATTTCCACTTTTCCTACTTGATTCTAAAATTATATTTTTTTCCCCTCAAATTCTTGTAAGAGTTACTTCCCTTTAATCTGGACAAAAAAAGTCCTGCAAATTTCAACTAAAATTACAAATATGGCTTTTCGCATACTTGGCATAAAATTTAATCTACATTTTTATAACATGTTGTAACAACTTGTGAATGTTTTATTTGCCATAAGTTATCCTTTGATTTTTAACAAGTTTCAATTATCTATAAATTTTAAGAAAATTGCACTCAAAATTCTTTGTCCTTTCTGTTGCTCCTGCATGGAATGGGAACCATATTGTCTTCCATAAGGGAAATAACTCATGTAAAAAAATGTCAAAAAAGCATATAATTTTAGAATCATATCAGGAATGTGCAAATGGTCTCTTAAAAAGTAATAAAAAGTGACAATAAACATTTGTAGCAGTGAACAAAAATTGATTATTTTATTTTGCATGCTTTGATGATATTTTAAATAGAAATAACCATATTAGGTGTTTCTTATTCACCAAGGACAACAATGGCTGACACAAATAAAGGCTTTCCACACTCTATACAGACAAGGTGTAAATGATATTCAAAATAGATGATATTCTGAGTAAGATAATGAAGAAATGATTGAAAGCATGTCATAGTTTATATACAATGTTTAATTACTGTAAAAAATGTTGAACAATTAACATACAACTTATTTATGAAGATACATTGTGCATGAACAAGCTCCAGGATTGTGTAGACATAATTGATTTATTGTATTTAATGCCACTTTCAGCTATATCAGTGCATACATAATCTTTATGAATGTATGGTCATATGTGACTACTTTATTAATATCAATGTTTAGGACTATTTTTTTGTGTATTAATACTCTATATTGGTAATTATGCCATGAAAGTGATTATAAAGTCGAAATATTTACTATTGCAGAGCTAAAATCTTAATATTTCAAGAGCATATATGGTATATGTATATAAATTGAAAAAATACAATTCAAACTTTTTTAAATGCACTTTTCTGCTGAAATGATGCAGCAAATGGCTGCTCTGTTAAAAAAAACTGTAAGAGGCTCCCACTTTATACAAGTGATAACTTGTTTGCTATAGGCCAAAAACAAAACATTACTCATGATTTCCGATCGACAATAGGAATAAATTGAAAAAACCTATTTGCTGACCAACAAGGGGAACTCTGACGTTGAAATCAATAAATCTGTGAAAATTTAATATTCAGAGAAACATTTACAGTAACGAAGCTTCAATGCTGCGTTCATATGACACAAATCTGGTTCCTGTCCAGATCGAGCAATCGATTTTGATCATATAAAACAGTGTAAACCAGTTCCAAACATAATTCTAGAACAGTATTGGAAACTTCCAGTCATGATTTCTGGTAACCAATATATAAAAAAAAGACGTCACCACATCACCCATAAAATATTTTCACTCAACATTTTCTAACGGTAGGTTGGGTGCAGGAAACAAACAAATGTTTAATTTTGGCCTTTTGTGTGATACAATATTTCACAGATTTCTACTACTTCAAATGTTACATCACAGATGTTATTTTCCTGATATTTACATGTAATTCATCAAATCTATTTGTCTATTTCATTATTTTTAACAATACAAAGTGCAAGAGATCATATGCACATTTCCGATTTTTATTCTGAAATTATACATTTTACAGGGTTTATTTCCCTTTAAGGTGGAGGGGCCCCTTTCATGAAAAGTACAATTAAAATATCATATATTTTTCCTAATAATCTGTTCGATATTTTGATGTTGTAACTATTTGTGAATTTTCTATAAAATTATACCCTTTTTTTAACAAGGTTCAAATATCTACATATAATGAGAAAATTATACTCAAATTTGTTGTCCTTTCCATTGCTCTTGTTAGACCAGGAACCATTTTGGCTGTCGTAAGGGAGATAACTCTTATACAAATGAATAATTTTAGAATCAAACAGGAAATGTGCAAAAGGTCTATTGAAAGGAATTGAATAATACAAAATCAGTAAAAGGATATGGATGTAAATAAACATGAGAGTCTATCCAACATTACTCTTAGACACAAATTAAAGTAAAGGAACAGCTTGTAGTAAGAAAGGATATGGATGTAAATAAACATGAAAGTCTATCCAACATTACTCTTAGACACAAATTAAAGTAAAGGAACAGCTTGTAGTAAGAAAGGATATGGATGTAAATAAACATGAGAGTCTATCCAACATTACACTTAGACACAAATTAAAGTAAAGGAACAGCTTGTAGTAAGAAAGGATATGGATGTAAATAAACATGAAAGTCTATCCAACATTACTCTTAGACACATATTAAAGTAAAGGAACAGCTTGTAGTAAGAAAGGATATGGATGTAAATAAACATGAAAGTCTATCCAACATTACTCTTAGACACAAATTAAAGTAAAGGAACAGCTTCTAGTAAGAAAGGATATGGATGTAAATAAACATGAGTCTATCCAACATTACTCTTAGACACAAATTAAAGTAAAGGAACAGCTTGTAGTAAGAATGGATATGGATGTAAATAAACATGAAAGTCTATCCAACATTAGTCTTAGACACAAATTAAAGTAAAGGAACGGCTTGTAGTAAAAAAGGATATGGATGTAAATAAACATGAGAGTCTATCCAACATTACTCTTCGACACAAATTAAAGTAAAGGAACGGCTTGTAGTAAGAAAGGATATGGATGTAAATAAACATGAGAGTCTATCCAACATTACTCTTAGACACAAATTAAAGTAAAGGAACAGCTTGTAGTAAGAAAGGATATGGATGTAAAT
The DNA here is from genome assembly GCA_002080005.1 of Gigantidas platifrons. Lineage (NCBI taxonomy): Eukaryota > Metazoa > Mollusca > Bivalvia > Mytilida > Modiolidae > Gigantidas > Gigantidas platifrons. Next base: position 185,081 of record MJUT01011101.1, on the reverse strand, counting down.
AAACATGCAAGTCTATCCAACATTACTCTTAGACACAATTAAAGCAAAGGAACGGCACTTTTAGAGCTGTTTTGTTTTTGCAAACATTTGTATGCAGAACAACAACAGAAATTTCATTATAAATCCATGATTTTACAAAAACCAGGACGATTTTCAATTGTTCAAATATTCAGCTGTATGTGAGCAAGCACTTCAAATAAAAAAAATGACATAAATTTCATATTGGACTATTAAATTTATCATCATTAAAATGATCACAGTATCCTTAGCACTAGTACTATAACAAAACATTTATAATCATGCATCAAAAACAAACACTGTATAAGGAATGCTGCATTCACAAAAATACACACAATTTGTACACAAATATACACAAAAATAAAGAATCGTCTCACTAATACAAGACTAACAAACTGTATTCAAATACCCACTATTTATGGCACGGTAAAACCCCAGTGTTGGTGAGTATTATATACAGAATTGTATAATACACTATACATAAATATTAATGATAACAATATATATTTATTAATAATAATAATATATTTATTTATTTAAAACCTCATTATCTAAATTAATCAATCTGATTAAAACCAGATCTCTGACTTACTCCCCTTCACTGATATGTCATGGTATATGGGAGATCTGAGGAAACCCCCATTACAGGTCATATGGGGAGTGACCTTATATAATGATATGATAAATACATCTACGACCTTCTTGACCCAATCAGATTGATCGTAGCTTGCAAAGCAGCTTAATAAGACTTGCCTATTTTCACAATCACCATTTTCATTGTATGGTACATAAGGTCACTCACATTTGACCCGTAATGGTGTTTTCTCAGATTTCCCAGGCCGTGACATATCAGTAAAGGGGAGCAAGTAAGAGGTCTAATTTCAATCAGATTGTAAATGAATAGAAGTATTTCCCTTAGATTCCAGTAGGAAAAAAATGGTCTGTTTGTAATAATTTTCATCTTAAATTACTTTAGATGACTCCAATACTTGGCTAATTAAAGTAGAATTGTTTGTGCTTTAAGCTTTAAAGGTTTGACTTCTCCTTATATAACATACTGTTCTGCATTACACATCAATATATTACAATACACATTCAAATCACAGTATTTCAAAAATACGTTTTTTTACACTAAAACTTTCAGTCACAACCTTAAAGGTATATTGTCTACCACATTTGTATTTTTTCATACCCAAAATTATTGTTGTTTTCCGTACTGACCTTCATAAAATGAAGATTAAAACACCAAATTATTGGCGAATACGCTACGAAACGTTAAGATTCAAACAACATTAAACGAGCGTGATGATCATGAAGTGTTTGAATCTTAACAGTATTTTCCTTACCTCAAAGCTAAACCCCCGGAGAATTCCAAACTTCCGTTTTTATAGGTGGCGCTGTTACTTTCACTTAAAATTTTTTGTCATCCTGGACAATAATTCCGGGTCTTTTTTGTCAAAAAAGAACACCAATCGTATAATTTGCTGCATAACTGTTTAATGATAGCTTAAACAAATCATTTATGGACAGTTAAAAATTTTCAAACAAATTGTAGACAATATGCCTTTAATCAATTATTTAGTAATTCCTACAGAAAAACAAAACATTTCTCATAAAAATACCAAAACAAAAAAATCTTTAAATATTTATTCTATGGACAAGCACATGTCTAGTTCAATTACTAAATGAACGTTAATTCAATATCTCACATACATATAATGCCCAACATATCTGACTGTTCTTAGTCCTTATAAAAAATTGATAAGCAAGGGTAAATAAAAAAGATAAAATTCATAAGTGACCTTAAAAAGTATGCAGCATGGAAAACAAACCTTTTCTGGTGGGAGGGGGGGGGGTCTACGATGAATATGAATTTAAACATTATTTTGCTTTTTAATCTTTTGACTTTGAGTGTACCTGATGAAGGCAACTCCACTCCAGCACTATTTCCATTTTTTTTTGTGTATATCCATTATTTGGTTCTGCAGAAAATTATATGGTTTCCATGGTGATTGTACCAAATAAAATTATAGTCATTTTCTGAGAGGACAATTTTGAAATAGGCATTTACATATAACCCTTACAAATGAATGCACATTTTTTTAATATGAAAAAAAATATGAGAGTTTTGAAAATGTAAAAACAAAATGGGTAAGCACTACAGTATATGGGGGTAGAACCTTAGAAATAATAAATTATTTTGTACGACCTGAGGGACAAATATTGAAAAACAAACTCACTAGACAACACCAATGAAAACTGAAGGAAAAATGATTAATACAATAAAAACTTAACATTTTCTTACCAAAATACGAAGTCTTAATTGTATGCATGAGGAGAATTTATTTTGACATCACAGAATCAAATACTATAATAAGTAGGTATATATCTGTGGAGTTGTATTTATTGCTGGTATGTTGTGAAAACAGATATGTATAAATAAAAATCGTGTATCTATAATTAGAATATTATCATAATAATACAGAAATCACAAAAATCAAAACTGAAAAAAAAAATTATATTATAAATTCAATGTTCATATCTTAAACACTTTCCAGAGATGAAAGTACTCACTGAAAAAGATGAAACACCCTAAACCTTCATGTTTTTGCTGTTTGGATCAAGTCAAACTTTCCAAATATTTTCCTCAAAAAAGAGGAAATCTGCTGATCAGAGGGAAACCATCATCTCTGCTCTCATAATTTATTTTCATCTTCTTGTGAACTGTTCCCAGATTAAGAGAAAATACTAGAATCACTGATTTTCAGACAATTTTGGTCAATATAAATTCTGATATGAGATATTTCAACAACATTATAATATATAAACTTATAAAATGTCACCTCTATTCTGAACACTGAACTTGTAATACAATATATTTGATTTTCTTTTTTCACATTTAATTTAATAAATATTGAAAGTTTAACATATTTTTCTACTCCTTCATATTTCTAATTAATATGGCATTGGCAATGCTTACTTATAATATTCTTCCATATTATATTTTGTAAAATACTCTGAATAGCACATGACCATCACATGATCTCATGAGATGATGATCATGTGATCTTTATAATGGAAGCTCCTGGATTGTCATTGGTCATTGTTTCAGCTAGCCATTCTGTGTTCTTTCATCCATTCAACAAATTCATCTAACAAGACTGGCCCTTCAACAGAAAACATTTTAATCACTACATTTCTAGATAAAAGCTTGTAAGTGTCATGGTCTTGATCGTATGGTAGTTGGATTTACAACTACCTTTGCAATCAGTGCCTATCACCACTAAGTTTGTGAGCTCAAACCCCATTCATGACGAGGTGTACTTGATACAACATTATGTGATAAAATTTGTCAGTGACTTGCGGCAGGTCAGTATTTTACTCAGTGTAACCTGGTTTCCTCCACAAATAAAACTGACTAACAGTATATAACTGAAATATTGTTGAGAGTGGCATTAATCACCATAAACCAAACCAAACTACATATATCAGTCATGCATTGTTTTCTAATTACATATAATATTGGCCTCCTAATAAATATAAGATTTATCCGTGTGCTTTTTACATGACATAAGATGAAAATTTAACACAAAAAGTGCTAAAATATTTTTGTCAATCACTGTTTAATTTCTCTCATGTTGTGGCAAATAATAAAAAGAATAAGAATGTGTCTATAGAACAGATACCCCTGCTTCAAGTGAAAGTATGCTCCGGGCCGAAAAATTTGTTGATTGATTGATACATTTGTATATTGTGCTAAATGCTACTTTCAGCAATATTTCAGCTATATCATGGCAACCAGTTTTAGTGGTGGAAGAAGCCAATAGAGTACCTGGAGAGAACCAAAGACCATGGGCAAGAAACTGGTAAACTTGATCACTTGTGACTGCGAGTCGAGTGCATCCTTTTTTGTAATTTACAAAGCAGTGTGTGAACCCACGTCATATTGGTGATAGGCTTGTATGAGTTGTTAGGTAATCCAACTACTTAACTCATTGAGCCATCAGGGTCCTGGAAAAATAACTGGCCTTCCTTTTACTGCCCCTGCCTTAGTGTATAAATTTCAAATGATTTGCATAAATTATTGAGAGGCAACCAAAAAAGGGATGTCTATATGTATGGACATAGGTAAAACTTAATGTTCACAATGCCTAGCAGCAGGCTCATATAAAATAAAAATACAGAGAATATATTTTTGATCTTTCTTATAAATGAAAGCACCAAAGGTGATGTTAAACGATCGAACTGCTCAGTTGCATGTAGATGCACAATCCCAAAATATCAGTATACTTCTAGAAAAAGATGTCAAACTTTGAAATAGTAAATTGAGAGCAAACTCCAGAGACATCAATATGTTATTCACATAAAACAGCTTTTTATCCAATGTTCCCGAATATGTTACATTTTCTTGTATATACATTTGTATATATATAATAGTGAAAATTTTGTCAGCATGGCCAAGAGTGAAAGACCTTGGCAAGTCTGCTATCAACAGGAAACCTACATTTTTACCTCGTCTGAATTATCGTTTACAACTCCTTTACAAAACTCATTCCCACAAAATAAAACATAATGTAGATGTTCCTTTACCAAAGAATCTAATGGGATTAACTTCTTTAACCACAAGCAAACCATTGCTTGTAGTTTTAAAAGTTACAAGCATAATTCAGTGTTATCTGATATTTAAGAAGCATTGGGCGGGGG
>MJUT01011101.1:147045-166962 GCA_002080005.1 Gigantidas platifrons | reverse complement strand
ACGAATCGTGCAATGAATGACGATTACAAAAATATGTCCACTTTCAATACATACTGTGGCATTTTGAGTACATGTCATAACTATAAAAAAAAATCATTATCGTTGATTGAATTCTTTGTCGGGATCATTATCTTTAACCAGGTAAATCAAGCCAGGTGAGATCGAAGATTACGCAATCGAAACAAAAAGTCTATAATCCGTTGATTGGCTTGTGACATGTCATAAAATTGTCATTGTAGTGACTAATTAGTTTTAATCAGCAAATGAAGAAGAAAAATTGATTTTTACAAACATTTTTCTATGATTTTTTGAAAATTCAAGTGGCGAATTGGTACGGGAAACGCTCGTCACTTTCGAAAATCAATCGTCAATGATGAAAGTGACGAGCGCTAGCTGAAACACTGCATATAGACAGACACCGGATACATTTCCATCAGAAAAGATCAAGCCAGATGAGTTAAAAACAAGATGCTAGCAACTGTGCAGAACTGAGGACATTTAGTTTACTAGATTTTTTTGGACCAATTCAGCTGTAAAGAATTAATATATCCAATGATTTTATGTCTTTGAAGAAAAGTTATTTTTACTAATGTGGCATGATTATTTGCATAGTCGTCAAGTCACCCGCATTGCGCGGGTCACACCCGCAACTTCGTCGTCAAATTCGGAATGACCCGCATCCGTCCGTCACCCGCGCGGGTGTTTAGAATCACCTGCATTTCCGGTTTTACACCCGCGCATGACCCACATTCGAGATCCTCGTAGTTTTTCCCTTCAGCATTGAACGATATCATGAATACGCATCAACAATCTTGAATCTTGGTGAGTAATTTTCAAAATTTAAATCAATTTAGAATTTCATTTAGCCATGTCTCAAAATGTAATAGTACATACACTGTATGATGTATTTTGAAATAAAACGTTACATAACTTGAATCACCTTTTTCCCCATGAAAAAATGACGCTACACAAAATCACCCCCATTGGACACTTCCCAATGGGGGTGATCACCGCCATTGGAGGTTTCAGAGGTTGACACCTATGTTATTTGTTATGTATAAGTCATTTGATAAAACAAATTCTGGTATCAATTAATATTGTAACTAGTGTCTTTTCATTTTTTTTTATCCATTTTAATATCTAGGCTGGAATAAATTTAATGGATGAATGAACGAACAAACTAAAGACTCACTGGGCTGAGCCTGTGTCGCTCACCCTTTCATTCTGTTTTGGGGAAACTTTATACAGAACATTCCATAGGTGCTTCCTACCAAATCGGTCCATTTCAGTTAGCCGCTTTCAGAGGAGAATATTTTGTTTAGAAATCGACCAATCAGAAACAAGAATTGTCTGGGGTGGCCATGTTTGGAAACGGATCGGCCACAGGTTTCTATCAATGAGGGACCCTTCCTCCCTCTTCCTTTTACAAGGTGCTCAGCTATTTATTATGAAAAAATGGACACAGTCGCTTCATGCTATTTTCTGGTATTATTTACGCTTAAAATACACCCTACCTTATAGCAGTCGCTCCTAAAAAGACCTAAATACATTTATCTTCATGAATATCCACAATTTTCACACCCTTCATTGTGCCCTGTGACATACGTAACGATTTAAAATACACAAATGTGACCTCTTCACGATTAGACAAGTTCCACCATATTAACCATATTAAATATTTTTTAGAAATCGACCAATCAGAAACAAGAATTTATAGTGGTGGCCATGTTTGTTAACGGATCGAGATGAAATGTGCAATCTTTCCATAAATGCTTCCTACCAAGTTTCAGTTTATTCGGCCAAGCAGTTTCAGAGGAGAAGATTTTTAAAATCTGCCAATCAGAAACAAGAATTGCCCACGAAATTAATAAAGTACCAGTAACAATGTGAGAAATCTAGTTTGTTTTATCTTACCAGGAATTAGATACTCTTGCTTTCTTTGATCTGGAATCTTCAAATGTTGGTGATGACCTTTTTCTTCTAATAGGCATATTAAAATAATTCACATCTACACAGTGTTGATAATAGGGGGACCCTTCTTGAATGTGCTGAAAATATAAAGCAATATTAAAGGATCCCAAAGGACTATTTAATATTATAACTAAAATTATGTCGAAATTAAAATCTAATCATTATATTTCATCTCGAATATCAACCTATAAACATTTGTAGAATATAAAACAAGAAAGGATCCAAAACAACTTTAACAAAAATATATCAAAATAAAATGAGAACAATTATATTTTCTAAAGATATTAACCTATAAATTTCGGCAAAATGCATGATTCATAATTAAAACAAAATTAGCAAAACAACAAATTCTTATGACCTCCCTATAGCTAATTATATAAAAGATTAAACAAACTAGAGGCCTAGTGGGCTGATGTTACTCATTCGTCATTTTGTTTTGAAGAAACTTTATACAGAACCTTCTATACATGTAGGTGTGCTTCCTATCACATTTCAATTAATTTGGCCAATGTTAGAGAAGATTTTTTAGTTAGCCAATCACAGACAAGAACTGTCTATGGTGGCCATATTAGGTGTACGATCAAATGAAATTTTGTACTGGATCTCCCATACAAAAATTCCTACAAAGTAACAAATCATTGTGCTTCCTACTTTCAGAGGAGAATATTTTTTTAATTTCAGCCTATCAGAGACAAGAATCGCACAGGGTGACCATGTTTTTTGTCCATTTGATAGAAAATCTTATAGTGGACCTTTCATTCCTGCAAAATTATTTGGTCAAGCGGTTTCAAAGGAGATTTTTAGAAATCAACCAACCAGAAACAAGAATTGCTTAAATTAATGCAGCTATTTTTGTTAACAGATCCGGACGAAATGAACAATATGTATAGAGGACCTTCCATAGATGCTGCCTACCAATTGCAAGATTTGGTACTTTCAGCAAAGTGGTTTCAGAGGAGAATATACAAATGTGAAAAGTTTAACAGATGACAGATGCCAAAAGCTCACATGGCCTTTGGTGAGGTGAGCTAAAAACATATATTATAAACTTAATGGAGATTATGGAGACTGCGGTCAGTTGTGGATAATGGCTTTTTCTGAGCTTTTGCTAAGAGTTTAAGTTTCCTGCTGAAACAGGTTGTAGTTAATAAAAGATGCATTTAGGGTAATCTACGTAACATACTGAACACACTGAAAAATAGGGAAGTACTGTATTAATTGGTAATAAACTAAAAATTATAAAACAAACACAACTTGACAATTTTAATTTTCCAATGATTTCTAGCCAATTAGGGGGGGCGTCATGGTCGTGATCGTATGGTAGTTACATTTAAAACTACCTGTGTAATCAGTGCCTATCACCACCAAAGTTGTGATTTCGAACCTCGTTCATGGTGAGGTGTACTCAATACAACATTGTATGATAAAGTTTGTCAGTGACTTGCTTCAAATTCAGGTTGGTGGTTTACTACGGTTTCTCCCACCAATAAAACTGACACCACGTAAAACACCATAAACCAAACCTAGCCAGCATTTGCTGTGTGACCACATTGTGTACTCCACAATGTGTTATATTCGGGCGATTATCCTTAAGTTATCAATGCACAAAAGGAAATCTAATAAACAATTACCAGAGTATTTAACTGATTGAACAGCTGGCCTTCAGGTTCCTCTTCTACTCTTGCTAAATCATGCATCCATACCTAAAAAACTAAATTACAAAATACACAAGACATGCAAAATTAGTATTCTTTGTTGACCTTCATATCTTTAATATCAGACATTCATGTAGATTTATTTACATGATTAACTGAAATTTGGAAAAAGAAAAATAGCTACAAATATATGTATTGCGGTTAGACATCCATTTATCAAGAGGGGGTCCCATTAAAAGGATTACATGTATATAACCACACCACGTTTGTGTACATGTAAGTTCCAAGCCAGGATCTGGATTTCCAATGACATATGTTGTGATCTCACTTTTTTGGAGTTCATCAAGTTCTAACTTATAGTGAGAGGTGATAGCATATTTAGTTAATATTGGTGGAAATGTTGACCATCACTGTTAAAACTTTCTCTTCATAATATTCCTGGAGTGTCCAAACATTATGTAGACATTGTCATTGTATTTGCTCTTAACAAAAGTCTTATGGAATTATGAATATAGCCTATCTATTGCTCGCTTCTCAGTTCCCATCTGTTCTTAATAATTTTATAGATAGAGGAATAGATCAATTCTGGGATTGCCTTATAAAACAAATATTTGAAATAACAAAAAACAGACAAACCAAGTTGACATTATACTTACTGCCTTACTGGTCCTTGATGAGGCGGAAATACAATAAAATGATAACTGACTAACAACTAAACTACCACCTCTGTTCTATTTAAAAGATAACAGTGGTTTGACTCGTTTCAATTATGATAAGATAACTCCTGTCTCCAACACTACTAATTATTACCCCATTCTTTCATTGACTGTCGATAAAATCCAGATTCGCAATTAACAAATATCAAATTACAAGTCGAAAACAGAACAAATTTTGTTCTTTTGGAACCAAAAAGTTTAAATATTCATCAGTGTATAAGTGTCTTACCGCATATATAATTAAAAAGTCACAGGCACCCAAGTATACCAGATTTAAGAAATTTATTGATGATCTATCGAACTTTTTCAGAACCTTTCCTAAGCGGATATGACCTCTTCAAGCAGGCGCAGTATCGTTGTCGTGTTTCCAAAAGCTTTTTGTTAACACTGATTTTATTTGTTAAATACCCTGTGCGTCCAGATCAACCAATCAAAACCGACGTTTCATAATTCATGTCTGCATTCCTGAATGGAGAGCACCTGCAGAACATATCGGTGGGAATCTTAGTATTTTAGGTTCTATTGTACACAATTACATATATTTTACTTTCTTAAGTGATTTATCAGACAAATAATATTCTAATAGAATTGTTAGAAATAGCTATGATTTTGACAATGTGTTATACCATTAATAAAAGAAGAGTGTAAAAAAGGGGGAGGGTCTGTCAATCAGAATGAATATAAAAAAATAAATGTCCACTCTCTTGATATTGGATAGTAGGATACGCACAGTTGTCCTACACTTCAGTTTCATGTACATAACACAATGATGAATTAGAACATGTTATGATTTATATGTACATAGGCTCATAGCAACAACTTGAACAAGACAACAACAAACAATTGCATTTTGTAAATTGGCTTCTTACTCTTAGAAGGTTTCAAGTCATTTAGCCTCCTCCTTCACCTGTTCAGTTGTGGTTGTTTCAACCCGGATTATAAAATTAAATAAACAACTTTTTATGAAAATGAAATGGTAACAAGACAGTTCGGCACCAAGACATTTCGTCACCCGTTGAAAAAGACAGTTCGGCACCAAGACTGTTCAGTATCAAGACAAATCGGCACCACATTTTCTTTCAAACAAACCTGAAATGCAATCAAAACATAATTGGTTTAAATATTCCTTAAAAGAAGCCATTATTAACTCTCTTAATTAAGATCAAAAGCAGTGATCAAATGTTTACAGCTTTTGTTTGCATTGATGATTGTTTGATCGTTAAACATATAATGAAAAGAAAATTACTGTGTATGGATTTTTATTGTTTTTAGAATCCATACCACTTCCTAAAGCATGTGCAAGCCATATTGAGAAAATTTTGAGTAAAAGCCCAGAAACATGACAAAATGGATGGGGTAGAAAAACTTCTTTCAATTTCACAATGTCAGACGACAGTTGTATACAGTATTCATTTTTGAATGGGAACTTAATTGTGACAACAACATGTCTTCATACAGATGTACTTTAATTCATAATGTTTTAGATTACTTTGTAAGTTTTGTTTTTGATTTTTTTATTATAAATTTTCAGAAAGTCTCAAGGTTTTATTATTCCAAATTTCATTAAAAAAATTGAGGACAAGAAATATGAAGTGTTTATGCATGCACTCCTATGACTTACTTTTTATATATACATGTCATACCTGACGTAAATTCCATAAACAACAGTGCAGTAATTTAAACAGGGGATTTTCCACAAGTTTTCCTTAGGGTTAACATTGGAGTGAAAAGGGGGTATATAATCCTTAAACACAATTATTAAATGATAAAATACAGAAAAAAGGATTACAAAACATCAAAATCACAATTCTGTAAGCCATAATATTATGCAAGGCAAACATTAACATTACCAAGAAAACAAATAATATGAGCCGTTTCTTTTCATCAATAACTGAACGTGGATCAGGATTAGAATCGGCATGATCAGGATCTTTTCCGGAACAGACATGATTAAAATTTGGAATTGGTTCAAGGCTATTGGAAATTTTGTAGGTAAAATCAAAGAAATAACACAAGTGCTGATTTGTCTTTTTGAGGTGCCGATTTGTCTAATTGACGTGCCGAATTGTCCGGCTGCCGATTTGTCTTGGTACCGAAATGTCTCACACAGGTGCCGAAGTGTCTAGAATTCAAATGAAATGACCCAAAAACCCAACATATATTATTTTTAATAGTATATACAGTCCTCGAAGCGAAAATTTGAATTTGCTGGTCCTAATCAATTCTTGAATTTATATTTTACATAGTTCTAAATTTTTATAAAAACTTGAAAAATTTACTGGTCTGGGGCCAGAAAACGGGTGCTCATCGTGAAGACTATATATTGGGATTTAGGGTCATTTTATGTGATGATTGTTACCGGCTCCTGTGGTTATAAGTGATATTTATATAGGAGTTCCTGCAAAAAAAAAAGAAATTAAACTCAAATTGCAGACCAGTAATTTGACTAGAATAAAACTCTTAAAAGCAATGTTCATCACTCACTCAAAGCAAAGCTGCTAAAAATAGATTATACATATCAAAACAATACACAACAAAAAATTTTACAGTCCGGTCAGAATTTTTAGAAATTAAAAATAAACAACTGAAAAATACTGCTAGGGTTACAGTTATGGTGTCTAAATTAGACTCTAATGCCACTTTCAACAATATTTCAGTTATATCGTGGCAGTCGGTTTTATTGGTGGAGGAAACCAGAGTACCCGGAAAAAACCACTGACCTGTTGCAAGTCACTGACAACTTTATCACATAATTTTGTATCACGTACACCTCGGTATGAGCGGGATTCACACTCGCAACTTTAGTGGTGATAGGCATTGATTGCACAGGTAGTTGTAAATCCAACTACCATACAATCACGACCATGACAAACTCCAAAATACTACATTGTACTAGCTTTCTGGCTAATAAATATGTATTAAATAATGAAGTATGGGAAAAAGCTGAAATGACCCTAATATTCTCTTGACTCTTAGTTTTTGTATGATTACACGATTTTCATATTTATATTCATTTACTAGACTGGATGTGAAAAGAAATCATTTTCCACCATTTGTATGCTTTATTCAACTGATTACTCATGTATAACTATATGTTATAGCAATTTGTTGTTTTGATTTATTGGGACATTTTTTCCAGAGTTGCAATCTTTTTCAAATACAGTCGACTCTCGTTATCTCGAATTCGATGGGACCATGGAAAAAATTCGAGTCAACCGTAATTCGACTCAAGAGGAACTATGAAAACCGGAAGGGTAGTTTGTTTAATGACGAAAGGGAGACAACTCGAGCGAAATTTTGAAGAGCTAACACCAGCATCGCATGTCCCGATTCTCGGAACGATTTAAAACTTATTCGATGTTTTTGTTGCTGTTTTTTTTCTCTATTAAATTCTTTGAATCTTGTGGAACAATTGAAAACTTCTAGATATCTTTTTTGTGTGTATGATTATGTTTTTCAGCTGATGCATTGTCATTAAACTTCACCCATCATGACGTATTTTTCTTTGTGCAATATTTACAATAAATTGTGTGTTTTTATGATGCAATAAAATTTCCCCTTTTATTACAACTGTTAATTAAGAGTAACATTTTTTTCAAATCTCTCAAATTGAGAAATTATACATCTTCTTTAATCAAAATTAATTTCCGACAATAGATAAAACGCTTCCGTTGTGTACTTTTCATAATCATTGATGTATGCCGACCCATGCACCCTTATAATGTTATGAATCGATAATTTTTGATTGTACACATCTAACTTGTGTCATAATACCAAGCCAATTCAAATATTACCACTAATTAATTTGACAGATTGTGAAATAAACATGTGAAATAGCCTAAGGTAAAAATGTCAAAGCCAATGACCGGATGTTTCACCTGTGATCCGATTTTAATCCCAAGGTAATTATACACATGTTTTGACAGGTAAATTTGACTTAATGCATGTAAATAATATGGCTTTCTACATCTCGGGACCAAAACTTTTATTCGAGACAACCGAAATTTCGACTCATCCGAGTTCGACTCAACAGGAGTCAAATTACATATATTTATACACAACGAAGTCCGGGACTTCGATAAAAATTCGAGTCAACCGAGTTCGAGACAATGAGAGTCAACTGTAGTTGTTTTTGAAATACCATTTTAGGGAAAGGAAAAAAAATGGCAAAACAATAAAGATCTTTATGAATCAGAATGTGACAATTGTTTCTTTTTATATTTACAGAATATGATTTAGATTCAAGATGGCTGGTGACTCACGTAAAGATTATGTGCTGGCTACCACAGCCAACTATTTCGGTTTTGGGGTATCTGATGGAGCCATTTCTAGCTTGGCAGATTCCAGAGCCTTAAATAATTTTTTAGATGATGGAAATTCAACTGTATTGGCTGGTAAAAATGAGGGGAAAAGAATTAACTTTTATAATAAGGTAAAATAATAAAAAGTTGTACAAAGAAAGTCTATAATTAGTATTTATGTTTTCATTAACTGAAAATAGATGCTACTAGTTATCTACAATTAGTTATGATGACTACGTTTAATTGTGGTGTAAACCAGAGTATTGTATAAAGCTGCTGAGCTTGCAGAGTTACAGTTAAACTCCTGAACACTGATGAACATTCTCATTTGTTCTTTTAAAGTTCATCACAATTAGACATGATCTGGGTCAGAGTGTTTTTCTAATGGAGGGTAAAGTAAACAGTATAGAGAGAGCTAATAATCTAGCGTACGACCAATAGAGTACATTCATTTTTTTCACCAATACAATAAGAGACATTCATTTTAGTGTGTCCGCTCCCCATTTCTTATAGCTTTCAATTCAGCAAACATGGTCTTGGATCAGACTTATGATCATATTACAAAACAAGTATTTAATTAGGTGGACTATCCAACATTATACTTAGACACAAAATCATGTGAAGGAACAGCACGTTTATTGCTGTTCTACATTTCACAGTCACAGTATGGTCTTCAACATTGAGCATTCCCTAAGCCCTATAATAAGTATTAAACGGCCCTTAGCCTGCAGTCCAGTGGTACTCTTTATTTCTACTGAACAATACTACATCTGGGCATCTTTGTCGTTTTGATGTTATTTGATGTATATAATTTTTACCCAGGGATGGGGTTATCAACAAGAAAGCAAAATGTAATCTTACAAATACTGTCATCATTGTGCCTGACATCACAGTATGAGGTTACAAACACAGACATGAAACAACCACAGAGCTCCCTACATGTAAGAAAACTAGACAGTTTGATATAGTTTGTAGTGTGATGACTAATGTATATTTCAGGTTGAGCCAAATGAAGATAAAGAACAGGTGATTGTATTCTTCAAGATTCGACCGGATGCAATAACTCCTGATAACCTCCATAACAATATTGTAGTCTCCTCTATGATTGACTCACCACTTAATACATTATATCATGCTGTCCAGAAAGTCTATGCACCGTTGATGTTAGAAGATGGAAAATGGAGCCGAAGTCTCGATCCTAAACTTCAGAGTTTGATCAGTGAACTTGAGGCTGGCCTTGGGGCTGCCATGAGGAAGCAAGATCCATCATTTAGAGGCAGAGGGAAAGAAGATTCTGATAATCTTGGAAGTATGTTCTGGGTTTCATTTACTTGTCAACAACTATTTTTAAAATTTTTATTAAAACTAATCACACTGCCCAAATTCTTTATTAAGCCTAATCACACTGCCCAAATTCTTTATTAAGCCTAATCACACTGCCCAAATTCTTTACTAAGCCTAATCACACTGCCCAAATTCTTTATTAAGCGTAGTCACACTGCCCAAATTCTTTATTAAGCCTAATCCCACTGCCCAAATTCTTTATTAAGTGTAGTCACACTGCCCAAATTCTTTATTAAGCCTAATCACACTGCCCAAATTCTTTATTAAGCCTAATCACACTGCCCAAATTCTTGATTAAATAACAATACATGTATTATAAAGTACATATGTGTACACATATTCTCACTAGCTCACACAGCTGTTCATGCAGCTTACACCATGTACACCCTGATTTATTTCAATTAGTCAGTCACAATCATACAAAGATAGAAAAGTCTGGTTTAACTTAAATCTCTCGTGATGAGAAATAACACTTTCATGCTTGTACTGGATAAGAAAAAATACTATGAATTAAGTTACTTAAACATGTATTATTTCTTACAATGATGATAAGATTAAGAGTGAATAGTTAAATTCTAAATATTTGCATAATGTTGAAATGAAATTGATGTGAAATGCAACATGTGTTATCTGAACACCTGTCTATTCCATACAAACAATGGTTAAGTTCAGACAGGTTGTACTGCTATCATGAAACTGATATTGTAATGCAAAAATAACAGTTTGGACCAAAAAAAAAAACCGACCAGTTTTTTTTTAAGTGTCTGTACCAAGCCAAGAAAATGAGCAGTCATGTATTTGTGTGTTAGGGATATTGAATTTACCTGTTTCTAAGATTTTACTTTTGGATTTTGGATCTGTTCCGACAAATGTGGTATTTTTGTTTTTTCTTTTATGGCTATTACTAATAGTGATCTTAAGCGATATAAGAGAGATCTCAAAAATAGTATCGTCGTAAATACGTAATTTTTATCTGAAACAAATTAAGGTGAATTTTCTAGGTCAAATATTACAATATGTGATGATATATTTTTTCACAGGTATTTTAAATCCAGTCGATGAGTTTCAGTACTGGGGAGACCTAGCTAAGAGGGACGAGAGAGCTGCTACCTATGTTGACCTTTTTAAACCAATCTCTAAAGATTTTGGTGGACTGGATGCCATGTCTCTACAAGATGTAATGGAGTTGGTAGATATAACACAGGATACACTTGATGACGTGTGGAAATGTATTGATTATGACCTATATCCTGAACCCAGGATGAAACACCTCATGGATGTCATTGGTAATTGACAACTCTGAAATATAGAAGAAAAAAAACAAATGCAAATTCTGAAAAAAATATATGCAAGATTCAAATTAAAAAATATAATGATTAGAAGTTAAGAGTTTTAGGCCAAAAAAAATATGTGTGTGTTTAGAGTTTCATCTCTAAAAAAATAGGGTACATTGTAGGTAGGTAGGGAATTTTTTTTTAATTTTTCAAAATATTTTTACATTAAGTTAATGGGGAAGAAATCCAAAGTTTAACAGTGCTTAAGCCAAAATGACCATAAAAATGTTAGGGTAGGCATTTTTGAGAGCAAAAAAATAGGGCAGGTAGGGAAACCCTAAAGACACATATTTTTTTTTTTGGCCTTGCTCATCTACAGACTAGGAGTCATCTCATCTTCATTGAAGATCTGACTGACTGTTATAAAGAACAGCAGAAAAGCTTAATCTTGCCCTACATTTTTGATTCATTTGTATTAATCTGTATCAAATCTTTATATAGTTTTTTAACTTATGTCACATGTGTGTCACCTGACTTTGACATTGTGTAGACATTAGTCAATGTTATTATTACATGCACTACAACATGTACTTTTACAACAGTACTGTGTAAGATATTACTAATAAAAAAAGTAATTTACCACTGTATTGTCTATGCTATGTAGTAAGTATCATACATCACTAGTTGGACACCAGACCAGGATCATGAGAAGATGTGATAATCACACTTACTCTTCACTGTTATACAATAATGTGTAAAACAGGGTACAATACATTCTGAGACAGCATTATACTGTGATAGACATATCACTGATTTAGGTGATTTATATATCTTTTGTCCTATTAAATATATCTTCAAAATTTCTTTTACCTTTAGAATGTTGCTTGCTATCACCCAAAAAATATATCAGTATCACTAAGTAGAGTGATATGTCTATCACAGTGATTTATCACGTTATGTCTCTGACTGTACTGTATCAGTATCACTAAGTAGAGTGATATGCCTATCACAATGATTTATCATGCTATGTTTCTGACTGTACTGTATCGGTATCACTAAGAAGAGTGATATGTCTATCACAGTGATTTATCATGCTATGTTTCTAACTGTACTGTATCGGTATCACTAAGTAGAGTGATATGTCTATCACAGTGATTTATCACGCTATGTCTCTGACTGTACTGTATCAGTATCACTAAGTAGAGTGATATGTCTATCACAGTGATTTATCATGCTATGTCTCTGACTGTACTGTATCAGTATCACTAAGTAGAGTGATATGTCTATCACAGTGATTTATCATGCTATGTCTCTGACTGTACTGTATCAGTATCACTAAGAAGAGTGATATGTCTATCACAGTGATTTATCACGCTATGTCTCTGACTGTACTGCATCAGTATCACTTAGAAGAGTGATATGTCTATCACAGTGATTTATCATGGTATGTCTCTGACTGTACTGTGTCAGTATCACTAAGAAGAGTGATACGTCTATCACAGTGATTTATCACACTATGTCTCTGACTACTGTATGTATGAAATATTCGTGAGAGTGGCATTAAACCACATTTTACATTTTCATTCAATACATTTATTTAAATAGGTGGCTCGTTAGGTAGATACATACAAAGAAAATTATCTGAGGAAGATTTGTGGACGGGAAAATTTGGATCTGTTAAAGAGTGTCTGAGGTCTGCTATGTCTATATGTGACAGGTGGCAAGGAGTCTGTGAAACCCTAACTGCCCAATTCTGGAAACATTTCAAGACCCATCCATGGAAAGGGGAAAGATACACACCAGATAACCTGAAAAAGTTAGCAGAAAGATTAGAGGAGGTAAGGTTTGTTAATATGTAGTCTAACTTGTGTTAGTGATAAACTCTATAACAACTTCTTGTCTAAGAGGTAAGGTTTGTTAAATACAGTCTATTTTGTAATGACTTTGTGTCTTGTCCAACCTTTCTTCTTCCACCCAAATGCATTTTGCTATATAACTTAACTGTATCAATGACTTCCTGTCTTATGCAATCTTAGATTTCTGCACCATAATGATAAACATCCTGTGGTATGTGACTATTTGACAGATTCCTGTTCAACTGGAAGTTAAAGGTGATTTCATTTTCACAGAAATACCCTAGAGTAAACAAGTACATGTACTAGTTATATACATTTTTTTTTGTAATTGAATCACGCAAGAAGATATTTTCTCTTGAGAGAACGGACATTGCTTATAAACAATGTATAGATTCCAAGGAGATTGATAAGTTATTGCTACCAAACAGAAACTTCTTTCTCTTGAGCAGAAAGTGGAAGCTATAAAGAATATACACACTAGAAAGTCTGCATATAAAAATATCCAAGGAGTTTGGAGTTCGTAAAACTCAAATAAAAATTTAAGGAAAAGAAAATGACTTCGAATATAATGTCTCTGGATTGGCAGAAAGTGAATGATTTGCAACCTGGCACATACAGTCAAACAAGACTAAAAACAAATACCTTTGTGATGAAAATTTGTGTTTGCAAAGAAAATATATAGGCATTATATTTATATGTTGAGAATCTATTAAAAAAAATTTCAAATTCAGATAAAACAGTCATGCATGACTGTATTCATCTTTTGCTAATAAAATTTTGTTTTGTTTGGAAGAGTTTTAAAAAAAGAAGTTTTCCTATTACATGTATTCAGGGTTCAGTTTGGGGCATTTTCTAGACAAATGCCCTAAAGATTTTGAAAATGACCTAAACTTTGAAGACTTTTAGGACAAATATTTAGTTAAGTAAATAGGGAATGACTGATAGGAAATTCCACTTTTAGGACAATTGTCCATAACATTATTAGGTCTAACAAAAACCTTGGTATTTGAAAATGGATGTTTTGTTCATTTCAGATTTTGACATTAAGAATTGTACATGAACAACAGATTAGATTGTTAAGTGCCCAAGAACAGAGAGAGTTAAGGACCAATGAAGCATTCAACTCATTTATGGGATTGAATCCTCTGCAGTATAACCCTTACACCCAGCCCCTGTGGAATGCAGCTGTTGCTCAGTATGACAGAGTTATGGCCCCAGTTGAACAAAAAATTGCTGGAAAGTTGAAACAACAATTGAGAGGACTAGAAGGATATCCCCAACAGGTTAGAACATTTTGTAAAAATGATCAAAATTTCAGTGTGTGCCGAAAACATTTTGACAAACTAGCCCGAACAGCATTTTAGAACTAAAAATTATATTTTGATTAAGCAAATTTTATGCAATTTATAGTAGCCTGAACCAATTTTTACTGGACTGGGGCATAGGACTACTGGTTTTTGGTGCAGACTGTCCAAACACAATTTTTTTTTGTACATTTTTGTTATGTAGTTGGTAGAAATTGTGTGACAAAATGCTCAGCTGATGTTTATTTCTATTCTGAAACAGACACAGTAATTGTCATTTTCTTAAATATATTTCAGTTGCTCAGAGAATTCCAGAGGTACAAAGAACTGATTAAAAGACAAAATATCAACAAAGATATGGTGTCTGAAAGGTACGACCATAATTTTAGTAGCAGTCTTACTAAATAGTCAGAAGGTACCAAAGTCAAAATTGGACCAATTATTTTAATTTGAAATAGCAGAGTATTGTCCTCAAAATGAAAATTTGAATTTACTGGTCTGGATCAATTTCTTGAATTTATTTTTATATAGTTCTAAATAACAACTGAAAAATATACTGGTCCAAATAAAGTTTACTGGTCTTGGGCCGGAGCACCAGTCCTCATTGTAAGGACTGCGAGTAATAAAAAAAAATCTAAAAAAAAACAAATACACAACTGACCTATAGGACAGGAAGTAAAAGAATGCCATCTATATTGAGCTGCTACTAATGAGCAACAGTTTTTTTTAGCTACGTCAAATATTTTACCCTGTCCATCATCTCCCATTTCCTTGTGACAATCGAAAAATATATATACCTGTTACAATGTCACATTTTTACTTACAATCTGATTTACTGTTTGACTAATGAAAGTCACTAAAAATATAACCAATAATAAAAATCCTTCAGAAAATTACAAATAATTTTTTTTTCAACTTTCAATTTTATTTGGGGTTCGGGACAGCAAGGGCAGAGAAACAATTTTTTTTTTATAATTAGGCCCAAGCTATAATTTATTCATTAATTACACATATTACTTTATAGAGAGACTTTACTTGGGCAGCTTACTGTACAAATAAGAGAAGCTGAAGATGACTTTCAGAAGAGAACAGGACAGAGAGCTGGTGGAAAAGAAATACCAAAAGGCAAAAATTTACCTGAAATAGTCAACTCCATTGTCTATGTTAGACAAACAGAGGCTAGGGTATGTTGTGATATCTAGGAAGTAATAATGGTTTAGGTTTATGGTGTTTAAAGCCACATTCAACAATATTTCAGTTATATCGTGGCGGTCAGTTTTATTTGTTAAGGAAACCAGAGTACCCAGAGAAAACCACCGACCTGTCGTAAGTCACTGACAAACTTCATCACATAATGCTGTATCGAGTACACCTCACCACAAAGGGGTTCGAACTAACAACTTTTTAGTGGTGATAGGCACTGATTACACAGGTAGTTGTATATCTACGTACCATACGATCATGTCCATGACGGCCCCCTGAAAGTAATAATGATGGTGTAGAAATATTGCTATCTTTGTGAAAGTTATGAGAAATGTTTTTGTGACTTACATTTCTTAAGCTATGTAGAATTAACATAAAAGGGTGAAAAGTCGCTTACATGTACATTGCTCATTTTAACTTGCCTATCACCACTAAAGTTGTGAGTTCGAATCCTGCTCATAGCGAGGTGTACTCGATACAACATTATGTGATCAAGTTTGTCAGTGACTTGCAGCAGGACAGTGTTTTTTTTTCGGGTACTTGGTTTCCATTAACTGAAACATTGTTGAAAGTGGTGTTAAACACCATAACCCTAACCCTATTGCTCATTTGAATATAAAATGAAGCGAATTCTAAAATTCCAAGATGTGTCAACTGTTTTTCAGTGATAAAGAAAATTTGACTGCAAAAATACATCCATTAATTGTAGTATAAATTACTCCATTACATTAAGCTTGACAACATAATGGTGTTGATCACTGCAGACATTTCAAAGGAAATTTAAAATGGCTGTATCAGTGTAGAGAGTTGTGAGAATTACTACTTTATGATATAGATATTAGCCATGGAGAAGCATTGATTTACTGTAAGTATAAATGCCTTAATTTTTTTCACCTACTTGCCTGAAAGCCAAATTTAGAAAAAAAAATTATATTTATTCAAACAAATCCTTTCATAATTTTCACTTGTCCGAATCCAGATTTACTTGTCCCAGGCTTCAGGCAAGTGGGTTAGCATGAAAACTGCTGTAATCAATTTTGTCATTTGTATTTTTAAATTGAAAATATACAATGTCCTTCCTATGTTGAAATTGAGAATAAACTATGACCTAGAATTTTTTTTTTATTGATATTGAACAGTAGAATACCACATGAGAGTTACTAACGGAACCATTAGAAATAAACAGTTTGAAATAAAAATTGTCCTTTTTCTACAGCTCGAGGAGACAATGAAGACTGCTGAAACGTTACTTGGAGATCTGGCAGGATATAAGAAATTCTACAAAGATGGCCACGAGCTGCTAGAGGAACTGAGGACTTGGAGGAATGAATCCTTTGATGATTGGTCGAGAGACATGCTGGACCAAATAAATGATACAAATAATCCACTCAGGTGTTTACACATGTATTAATAAGATAAATTGAATTGATATTTTATAAATATTTATTTCAAAAACCTATTTAGATTTACCCAGTTATATGTGAGGGCTGGCATTTTACTCACAGGTTGAAAACATTTGAAATACCTCACATCATTTAGCTAAGAGGGGTGCTTTTGGTCCATGAAACTAGTCTCCTAAGGAAACAATAGGAGAGTTTCTGGTTTGGTTCTGCACCGATAAAGCTCTTTAATTATATGTCATAATACATTATGATGTTATTAACCAGTTTGTGTAGCGTCATTGTAACCAAAATTGTTAAGAGCTCAAGGGTAAATAATTTGAGACAATTGTTTTTGTCAGTTTTAAATTTATTTTAGAATTTTAAGTACAGTCAAACCTGTATTAAGAGGTCATCTTTGGGACAAAGAAAATATGGCCTGATAAGACAGGTGACCTCTTAAAAGAGGTTCAATTCATATGAAATTTTCTATGAGAAGACAAGAAAAATGTGACCTTTTAATTCAGGTGACTGCTTAACAGAGGTGACTGCTTGGACATGTTTGACTGTACATATATTTGTAATTTATGCTTAATAGTAGAATTATACAACTTGTTACACAATTGTTTAGAATATAGGCAATCTATTTTTCAAAATGTCGTCCTTGGCTGTATGTTGGATATTAAACCTGAGGTGTCAGATGCGATGAGAAGTTCATTTCGAGCAAAACATATCAACGATAATATATTTATCGAGGATTTGGTATTAAGGTGATGCCAGTGACATCATTATAACGTCACATTAGAAAACAACGATATTATGTTAGTGTCATGCTAGTTGCTTTATAATAGATATTATCATGTGTAAAGAACGAAAGGAAAATGCAGAAATCATAAAAAAAAACCAATGTAATTGGCAATTTCTTATAGTTTGGAAACAAGTGGAAGGTTGATGGAACTAAACCACAAGACAGGCAAGTTACAGGTGAATTATGGTGACAGATTAGTAACATTAATGAGAGAAGTTAGACAGCTAGGATCCATGGGGTTTGCTGTTCCTGCTAAAATACAACATGTGTCAAATACAGCTCAGAAGTTTTATAGACATGGTGTTATACTGAAACAGGTTGGTACAAAATTAGATTTTATTAACATTACAAGTAGCAAGCAAAGGGTCATCTCAAAAGGTTACATTTTATTTCTAAGCACTTTTTGACCAGGTTTCTGATAGAAAAGTCTGGTGAAACAGATTGGTTGAAATTGAGATATTTTGACATTGTAGCAAACAAAGGGTCATCTCAAAAGGTCACATTTTATTTCTAAGCACATTTTAACCTGGTTTCTGAAAGAAAAGATGTGGTGAATCAGGTTGTTACGGAATTATATTTTTTTACATTGTAGCAAACATCTCAAAAGGTCACATTTTTAAACACTTTTTTGTGAGGTTTCTCTAAGAAAAATCATGTTACTGTTTTAGTAGTTATTTTTGTGGGGGATTAAATTTGCGAATTTTTTCGTCAAAGTGTTCTTGTGGGAGTTAATTCTGCAAAAACTTAAAAGCAAAATATTTTTTTTGTGATTTTTGCATATTCCCTAAAGTAATCTTAAATTAACAATTTATCTGAAGTTTAATTTTATTAAAATTATTACAGGTAGCACATTTTTACAACACAATAGACCAACAGATGATTCCCAGCCAACAAGCCATGATGTTAGAGTCTGCTTTGGCTTTTGAGAAACTTGTCAAGAATCCTAGATCAGGTAAGTAGCATGGCAGTGTGTTAATTATTAAAAAAGATATGTAAATTTTCATAGTGACAGCTATCTAAACCGAACCCCCTTGAGACCAACTTTTGTGTTCGTAATAGACAGGTGTTCAGTTTATAAAGGATACATTAACAAAGATATCCTACATTGGGACTTTATTTCAAATTTGATGTATATAGGAGTTTGGTTTATCCAGGGTTCAGTTTAAACAGGATTCACTGTATTTCATTTAAGGATGGAGAAATTTATTTTTCACTGTGTTGACAATACACATACTTTTTCTTTTATTGTGACACAACTGTCTTAATTTGCTACATGCCTTACTTTCTTATGGTTCATGTATTTAACTGTTTGAAATTTTTTCTGCATCTATGTTTACCATGAATTTAACAGAAAAATTTCGTATGTGAAAATTTCAATAATATGAAGTGAAAATTTATCCATAATGATATGAAAAACGACATCTTAATTTAGCCATGAAAAAAATAATCATTTCAAAAATGTTCTGATACAAATTTTTTTTTGTAAATAGAAAAGGTAAACAAGCCCACAAAACAGAACATTATTGTACATTGAAACCTGTCTAAATCGTACCTCCTTTAGACCAACATCTATGTTCAGAATAGACAGGAATCCGTTATATTCAGGACTTGGTTTAGACAGGTTTTATTGTATATTATTTTCTTTGATAGGAATCTTGTATGGTATGTATGGTTAGATTTAGGTTTATGGTGTTTAATGCCACTTTCAACAATATTTCAGTTATATCGTGGCAGTCAGTTTTGTTGGTGGAAGAAACCAGAGAAAACCACTGACATGTCGCAAGTCACTGACAAATTTTACCTCATAATGTTGTATTGAATACACCTTGCCTGAAAGATATTCAAACTAAAGTTGGTGATAATATTTTAATTGATATTTGATTAGGGAGTAAAAGTAAAGGAGAAAATGTAGAAATCACATGGGACAACCCAGAAGAGTTAGATAATTATATACACAAGTTACAGAAAGCTGCAGAAAGACTGACAACAGAAAATAGAAGACTTAGGAAGTCACACTTTGTCATTACTGAAAAGGTAGGTACTAAGACTTACAACAGAAAATAGAAAACTTAGGAAGTCACACTTTGTCATTACTGAGAAGGTAGG
>MJUT01011101.1:118200-146935 GCA_002080005.1 Gigantidas platifrons | reverse complement strand
ACTAAGACTTACAACAGAAAATAGAAGACTTAGGAAGTCACACTTTGTCATTACTGAGAAGGTAGGCACTAAGACTTACAACAGAAAATAGAAGAAAATAGAAAACTTAGGAAGTCACACTTTGTCATTACTGAGAAGGTAGGCACTAAGACTTACAACAGAAAATAGAAGACTTAGGAAGTCACACTTTGTCATTACTGAGAAGGTAGGCACTAAGACTTACAACAGAAAATAGAAGAAAATAGAAAACTTAGGAAGTCACACTTTGTCATTACTGAGAAGGTAGGCACTAAGACTTACAACAGAAAATAGAAGACTTAGGAAGTCACACTTTGTCATTACTGAGAAGGTAGGCACTACTATCATTGACTATAGACTTAGGAAGTCACACTTTGTCATTACTGAGAAGGTAGGTACAGCTATCATGGACTATAGACTTAGGAAGTCACACTTTGTCATTACTGAGAAGGTAGGCACTACTATTATTGACTATATGATAAATACTTACAATGTAAGATATTAGTAATTAATATTTTTTATTGCGACCCTACCTGATATATACAGGATATAGGTAGTGATGAAGGTTGTGGTAAACATTTTCACTAGTATAGCAGCGGGAGAGTTGTGGTGTTTAATGCCACTTTCAACAAATTTCAGTTACAGTTGACTCTCGTTGTCTCGAACTCAGTTGACTCGAATTTCCGGTTGAGTCAAATTTTTATCAAAGTCCCGAACTTTGTTGTGTATAAATATATATAATTTGACTCCTGTTGAGTCGAAATTTCGGTTGTCTCGAATAAAAGTTTTGGTCCCGAGATGTAGAAAGCCATATTATTTACATTCGTTAAGTCGAATTTACCTGTCAAAACATGTGTATTACCTTGGGATTAAAATCGGATCACAGGTGAAACATCCGGTCATTGACTTTGACATTTTTACCTTAGGCTATTTCACATGTTTATTTGAATAATCTGTCAAATTAATTAGTGATAATATTTGAATTGGCTTGGTATCATCTATTATGACACAGGTTAAATGTGTACAATCAAAAATTATTGATTCATAATAAGTGTGCTTGGGTCGGCATACATCAATGAATTGTGAAAAGTACACAACAGAAGCGTTTTATCTATTGTTTTATTTGTTGGAAATTAATTTTCATTAAAGATGTATAATTTCTCAATTTTGAGAGATTTGAAAAAAATGTTACTCTTAGTTAACAGTTGTAATAAAAGGGGAAATCACGATATTTCTCAGAATTGGCGTTATTTTCGGTCGAGAATAGTTTTCTTCTACACTTTATTGAATCAATGCAACAAAACAGATAAACATAATCATACACACAAAAAAANAGGCCATACAAAGTTAATTTCTTGGTTCTCAGGCCCGCCCGCATGTGGAAATTCGTCGCCGCATTGCCGATTTTTTTGCAAAAATAGTACTGAAAAAAAAAAATTTAATGCGGTAGCGCTGTCCGTACGGAAAAAACAACCGCATCCGTTTTTCTCTTATATCGCGTGGTCGGTGAAACGTCTTTAAAACGCATCATGCTTAAATGAGATTTAAAGCATCGTTATGACAATGTATAAATAAAAAACGTGTTTCCGTTTGACATTTAGACAAAATGTCAATCGTTTCTGTGCAAATTCGGCACAAATGTTTGCCAGTTTTACCAGGAAACATAATAGGGGGCTTCTCCGAAGCTTGTACCTTATTGGAATTGTTTACGGAGATAAAAAATGGTACGTTGGGACCAGCGGATTGGACGTTTCCATAAAAATTAACCACTTGTGATGTTTCTGCCACCATCGGAAGAAATAAAATTGAAATTTTCAATAAAGTAATGAAAAGATTTATACATTGCCATATTTTTCACCAAAAAAAAGAAGAAAAAATGCCTCCCTCATCACTTTTTACAGCAGTAAAAGGATAAAAAAAAATGCCGCCCTCCCTCATCAATTTTGACAAAAAAGGGCCTGAGAACCAAGTAATTAACTTTGCATGGCCTTAGTTAACAGTTGTAATAAAAGGGGAAATCACGCTATTTCTCAGAATTGGCGTTATTTTCGGTCGAGAATAGTTTTCTTGTACACTTTATTGAATCAATGCAACAAAACAGATAAACATAATCATACACACAAAAAAGATATCTAGAAGTTATCAGTCATTCCACAAGATTCAAAGTAATTAACAGAGAAAAAAAAACAGCAACAAAAACATCGGATAATTTTAAAATCGTTCCGAGAATCGGGACATACGATGCTGGTTTTAGCTCTTCAAAATTTTGATCGAGTTGTCTCCCTTTCGTCGTTAAGCAAACTACACTTCCGATATTTTCATAGCTCCTCTCGAGTCGAACTACGGTTGCCTAAAAATTTTTCCATGGTCCCATCGAATTTGAGATAACGAGAGTCAACTGTATATCGTGGGGGTCAGTTTTATTGGTGGAGGAAACCGGATTACCCGGGGAAAACCACAGACCTGTTGCAAGTCACTGACAATCTTTATCACATAATGTGGTATCAAGTACACCTTTCCATGAGTGGGATTCAAGCTCACAACTATAGTGGTGATAGGCACTGATTGCAGGGGTAGTTGTAAATCCAACTGCCATACGATCATAACCACGACCACGATGTCCCCTTGTAATAGGATGAGCTGTGATGCTAATGATAATGTAGGTCTTCAGGTTAAGACTTTTTATATATTTAACTAGTAAAAGTAATGAGGATCTCATTAAAAGTCTATTTATGAACATGAGAAAATAATAATTACAGTGTTAATTTTAAAATTTCAAATTAACTCCTTTGCATGTGCAAATGTTCTTCTCTTTTTAGAGTTATTTTCCTCTTTATTGTAGTCTTCTTTTTTTTTAAACATATCTCACAGCACTTAAGTTTTATAAAGGTTATGATATTTCTAACTTGACTTTGTAGATAACAAAAATGGTATTAAAAGTGAACATTTCATACCATGTGCTCACTGTCCATTTTTTTCAGTGGTATATTACTTAAGCTATAATATACAATATTTTTTTTTTACAAGGTGACACAGATGATGAACATCGACTTGTTAAGACAACAACAAAAATGGAAAGATAGTTTAATGGACATCCGGCACATGATGGCTGGATTAGTACAACAGGTCAGTGAGTCATAGTGGATGAATGAGGGTACAGTTGTCCCCTCTTATAAGGCCATGCCCACAAAAGTCCACCCCTTTTTCAGGCCAGATTTAAGATGTGCTGAGATAATAAAATCATACTAAATTGTTACCCTCAAGAGAGATGTTCGTTCTTATAAGGCCACTTTTTTTTTCATTTCAGAAAGGTTGACTTTATCAAAGGGAGACTACTGTTGTAATATTTATTTTACCTAACAGAGAGCAATTTGCAAAGTAAATTGGAATTGCCATTTGCTAAAGATTTTGGAGGCAAAATTTGAAGGAATAAATATTCAGTGATTTGCAATTTTGAAATTTGACTATTTTTGTTCAATGTTAAAAATTTATGTAGTGCTGTCATTCTAAGCAAATCCTGAATAAATTAAAATCTTGTGAGAACCAAACAATGACTATAGTTTCAGAGTGTTTGCTTTAATTTGCCTGATATGAACACATTCTTAGGTTTCCCAAAAATGTGGACTCAATACATATCCAGTTTAGACAGATTTGTTTGCTTTGTCAAAATAACTAATATGCCATCATTTTATCAAGAAACAAATTCTAGCGTATTTCAGTAGCAAAGCAGTTATTTCATTTCATAGTTAAAAGTTGAAATTTCAAGTTTATTGAAAGCATCACCACAGCTAGAAATATAATTATAGCACAGATTTGTTGAAAATTACACATGTGCATAACAAAAAACAGAATGAAATAATAAAAATGTCTAGATATCAAATTAAATGTACACGACACGTTTCTAGAATAACCTTTATCAGGTACGCTCAAAGCCTAAATATTTGAAAGCCACAGAATTTAAAAGTGTTTGGGAGCTTTAATATCAAAGGAACAAACAGGATAGACAAAATCGACTATGGTCACCTATGCCTGAGGCAGGAGAACCTTAGTTTTAAAACATTTTGAATAGTGGAAAATGTAAAAAAAAATATATGGTTATCCAAATTTGCATTTTATTAAATATTGCCAAATGTTTGTATCCTGTGTATAGTGCATAATGCTTTTTAAGTTTATTTAAATAATCAGGTGAAGATTTGGTTGGTATATGGTGTTTAATGCCACTTTCAAAAATATTTCAGTTGTATCGTGTCGATCAGTTTTATAGATGGAGGAAACTGGAGTACCCGGGTGAAACCACCGACCTGTCGCAAGTCACTGACAAACTTTATCACATAATGTTGTATCAAGTACACCTCGTATGAACGGAGTTCAAACTAACAACTTTAGTGGTGATAAGAACTGTTACAAGAGAAATCAGGAACTAATGTCAACCTGATTAAAATTATATGTTTGTTAGATCTTAATTAATAAACTTTACATGACGTCAGCAACATTTTAATACCTTAAGATTTAGAAGGCTTGTTGCAGATTGATCATTCATAAGTATTACTCCTGACATGACTCCATATGGGATGGTGTAAGATGTTAGTGCATGAGTGTCTCATGTTTTGAGTATGTCATGCTCTATGCACATAAAACACAACTTGCATAAATTTGTACAAGAATTTGTGTTTAAAATTTTTATTAATTTTTGTTTTTTATTTTAGGGATTTTCAGCTGATATGATGAAACCATGGAAAGCTCACTGGGACAGACAACTGTACAAAGCTCTAGAACATCAGTATCAAATGGGACTGGAAGCTCTCAATGAAAACCTACCAGAGATTAAAGTAGAGCTGACATACAGGTAAATCTGATATTTAATGAGAGCTGTTGTTTTGCTCCAATCCAATGATGGGTTAGAATAATGAGTGTATAATGCCACAATGTCATCAATGTTTCAGTTATATCATGACAAGTTTTATTGGTGGAGGAATTCTGAGTAGTTGGAGAAAACCACAAATAACTGGCAAACTTTATCACATAAAGTTGTATCAAGTGCATTTTCACCATAGGGCAGAAATTACAATGACAGAAGCACACAATTGGTACTAAATAATTTAATAATACAATGTATATAGTCATAATGCTCTTAGTTTGTGTTCACTGTTCAATTGGAGCTAGGGGCCACCGTGGATGTTAATGTANAACTATAGTGGTGATAGGCACTGATTGCAGGGGTAGTTGTAAATCCAACTGCCATACGATCATGACCACGACCTCGATGACCTCTTGTAATAGGATGAGCTGTGATGCTAATGATAATGTAGGTCTTCAGGTTAAGACTTTTTATATATTTAACTAGAAAAAGTAATGAGGATCTCATTAAAAGTCTATTTATGAACATGAGAAAATAATAATTACACTGTTAATCTTAAAATTTCAAATTAACTCCTTTGCATGTGCAAATGTTCTTCTCTTTTTAGAGTTATTTTCCTCT
Source organism: Gigantidas platifrons (assembly GCA_002080005.1). Taxonomy (NCBI): domain Eukaryota; kingdom Metazoa; phylum Mollusca; class Bivalvia; order Mytilida; family Modiolidae; genus Gigantidas; species Gigantidas platifrons. Next base: position 141,438 of record MJUT01011101.1, on the reverse strand, counting down.
TTATTGTAGTCTTCTTCTTTTTTTTTTTTTTTAAACATATCTTACAGCACTTAAGTTTTATAAAGGTTGTGATATTTCTAACTTGACTTTGTAGATAAAATAAAATGGTATTAAAAGTGAGCATTCCCTACCATGTGCTCACCGTACATTTTTTTCAGTGGTATATTACTTAAGCTAATAAATAATATACAATATTTTTTTTACAAGGTGACACAGATGATGAACATCGACTTGTTAAGACAACAACAAAAATGGAAAGATAGTTTAATGGACATCCGGCACATGATGGCTGGATTAGTACAACAGGTCAGTAGGTCATAGTGAATGAATGAGGGTACAGTAGTCCCCCTCTTATAAGGCCACTCTCACTATAGGCCACTCCCACTATAGGCCACCCCTCTTATCAGGCCATCTTTAGGTTGTACTGAGATAATGAAATCATACTAAATTGTCACCCTCAAGAGAGACGTTCGTTCTTATAAGGCCACTTTTTTTCATTTCAGAAGGGATGATTTTATCAAAGGGAGACTTCTGTTGTAATATTTACTTTACCTAACTGAGTGCCTCAACAGAGAGCAATTTGCATTAATAAATTGGAATTGCCATTTGCCAAAGATTTCGGAGGCAAAATATGGAGGAATAGATATTTAATGATTTGAGATTTTGAAATTTGACTATTTTTGAGCCATGATCAAGTTTTATGTAGTGTTGTCATTCTAAGCAAACCCTGAATAAATTAAAAGCTTGTGTGAATCAAGCAATGGCTATAGTTTCAGAGTGTTAGATTTAACCAGACTGACAAGAACACATGCATAGGCTAAATAAAAATGTGGAGATTATTTTTGCTCATTTTTTCAAGAAACAAATTCTAACGTATTTCAGTGGCAAAGCAGTTATTTCATTTCATAATCAAAAGTAAAATTTTAAATTTGTTGAAAGCATCACTACAGCAAGAATTATAACACAAATTTGATAACAATTACACATGAGCATAGCAAAAAAAAAAATATAGCATTCTAAAATTCTTTAAAAAAAATTCTATGTTTGTTTTATTATATATTGTAGAATGTCTGTATACTGTATAATGCTTTTAAAATTTAATGAAATATTTAGGTTTAATGAAAGTTACTAGAGAAATCAGCGACTTTTGTTAGTCTAATTAAAAATAGATGTTTGTTGTTCTTAGACTTTACATGGAGTCAACAACATTTTGTCCATCAGTGCTGACATCTCTGATTTTAATACCTTTGATTTAGAAGGCTTGTTGCTGATTGGTCAGTTGTAAATATGACTCCTGACATGACTCCCATATGGGATGGTGTAATATGTTAGTGTATGAGAGTCTCATGTTTTGAGTATGCCATGTGCTATGCACATAAAACACAACTTACATAATTTGTATAAGATTTGTGTTTGAAAGTTTTATTATTTTTGTTTTTATTTTAGGGATTTTCAGCTGATATGATGAAACCATGGAAATCTCACTGGGACAGACAACTGTACAAAGCTCTAGAACATCAGTATCAAATGGGACTAGAAGCTCTCAATGAAAACCTACCAGAGATTAAAGTAGAGCTGACATACAGGTAAGTTTGCTATTTCATGAGAGCTGTTGTTTTGCTCCAATCCAATGATGGGTTAGAATAATGAGTGTATAATGCCACAATGTCATCAATGTTTCAGTTATATCATGACAAGTTTTACTGGTGGAGGAATTCTGGGTAGTTGGAGAAAACCACAAATAACTGGCAAACTTTATCACATAAAGTTGTATCAAGTGCATTTTCACCATAGGGCAGAAATTACAATGACAGAAGCACACAATTGGTACTAAAAGATTTAATAATACAATGTATATAGTCATAATGCTCTTAGTTTGTGTTCACTGTTCAATTGGAGCTAGGGGCCACCGTGGATGTTAATGTATGGTAATAGTATTAGTCTAATCTGCTTTTGCTATCAGTACCTGTCACCACTAAAAATGTGAGTTTGATTCCTGTGTTTAGAAGTTTAAAGTTTGACAAAGGAGTGGTCTGCTTATTTTGTCCACCATTATTATTAAGCTTTATATTTTCAATATGTTACTGGTATTTTGTATTTAGAAATTAACATTAAATTTTCTTTAATCTTTATACAGACAGCAACAGCTGCAATTCAGACCACCGTTTGAAGAAATCAAAGCAAAATATTTCCGTGAGATGAAGAGGTTCATTAGCATACCTAATCACTTCAAGGGCGTGAGTGAAGATGCCACAAATTTGATCTTCCCTGCCATTATAGACAGGAATGCTGAAGGATTTATCACATGTTATAAGAAAGCTGACGTCTTGTTCACCAGACTGGCTGAGGCTCAGGAACAGTTTAAGGTATACTAACAATTAATGGTTGAACAGCAGCCATAATAATGATATTTAGTGACACCGTTACACTCTGTAATTTGAAGATTGTTTAGGATCTTGAGCTCATATTTTGAATTGGAATAGTGCACAGTTGAGGATTATACATATACTTCTACATCTACCAAATACTGACAGCTTTCAATAAGTTGAAGATTATGTCAGAGGTTATACATGACAATGGTAAACAAACAAAAATCAGAAAAATTCAAGATGTCTGAATGGCAGTCATTTTTATGATATTTTAGTGGAAAATTCTTCCTCAGAATTCTAGTACAGAATAATAAATGTAATCCTTTTAAAATTTTGGATAAGAAAAGACAAATAATGTCTTTATATAGGCTTCACACTATCGTTGATTTGCAATTTCGCATCGATTGATTGGTATTTAACATCAACTTTAGATGCATTTCAGCTATATTGTGGCGTCAATATCGCATCGAAGGCAACACCACAATATATCTGAAAGATTGTATGTTGTATTGATGATGATTTGACAAGTGACATGAATATTATTTCATCATAGAAATCAACAATAATATTAATATATTTGTTTGATAACAGATATTATCAGGTGTCAAAATTAAAGGGAAAATTTACAAATTACTTAACATGTCCCTTTATACATATACAAAACTATAGAGTACAATTTATTACTTTGGCAGTACTAATAACCAGTAGTTTTTTTTCTGTTGTAGGTAAAATTTACAATTTACATGTAATTTCATATACATTTTTGTACATACAAAACTATAGAGTACATGTATTACTTTGGCAGTACTAATAACCAGTAACTTGATTTAATTTCTATTGTAGGATTGGGTAGTATTATGAGCAGTAGATTTAGACTTTGGCAGTACTAATAACCAGTAACTTGATTTAATTTCTGTTGTAGGATTGGGTAGTAATAGGAGCAGTAGATTTAGACTTTGGCAGTACTAATAACCAGTAACTTGATTTAATTTCTATTGTAGGATTAGGTAGTAATAGGAGCAGTAGATTTAGACTTTGGCAGTACTAATAACCAGTAACTTGATTTAATTTCTATTGTAGGATTGGGTAGTAATAGGAGCAGTAGATTTAGACTTTGGCAGTACTAATAACCAGTAACTTGATTTAATTTCTGTTGTAGGATTAGGTAGTATTAGGAGCAGTAGAATTAGACTTTGGCAGTACTAATAACCAGTAACCTGATTTAATTTCTGTTGTAGGATTGGGTAGTATTAGGAGCAGTAGAATTAGACTTTGGCAGTACTAATAACCAGTAACTTGATTTAATTTCTGTTGTAGGATTGGGTAGTATTAGGAGCAGTAGATTTAGATCTGTTTGTAGAGGAACATTTGACACAGCTACATGACTGGGAGAAAAACTTCAAGGCTCTCAAAGGCAGAGGAAGAGATGCTGAAAAACTTCCCAAGTAAGTAAAATAAAACAATCCAGTCCTTCATTGTACTGTAAAATACAATGCATTTCGAAGTAAATTGTTGCTGATTTAAAACTCAGAAAGAGACCATATTGTGTCGTTTGTTGTCTTGTTGTTTGCTATTCATTGAAAATTGTTTCTCACTATAAACCAAAATATGGTGGGATGGTCTTTTAGTGATCACCTTTCAAAATCATGTTAAATCCCATACTTCTATACAATATATCAACTCTCCTAAAAAAGGGAATTTCTAAATAGACGAAAATTCTAAATTTTCGCAGGTTTTGACGGAGATTTAAATTATAGTTATATGATAATAATAAATGTGTAACATAAACCATATTTGATTGTGTATTGGTTGTAATTTTCACATCAATAAAATCATTGCAAAATTTCTTAATTTACAGTATTTGAGTTCAATATAGTGTTTACTTTTACCAATAACTGACTGCATTGAGCACGTTAAAGATTATGTTTATAGTATTTCTTCTGACACTTCACTACCAGGAATTGTTGCACATTTTTTATCATTTTATTTTTTTTATTTGTATATTTATCATGTATTTTCTGCTAGATGAAAAAAAACTTGTTGTAATATATATACATGAAATATTATGAAAGCTTGCATAAAACACCAGTCTGTAAATCAAGCAAAATATGCAAATTTTATTTTAAAACTGTATAATTGAATACTTAATTGATTTTAAATCTCTTTTGACAGTCAAATAAAGATTGACTGTATCACAGTGAACACAACTCCAGTGAAAGCTGTAATAGATGACCACATCCAGAGGCTGTTTGATGCTCTGTTAAACTCTCTGAGGAAGTTAATCAGTACAGAGGTTAACACCATTGATTCTTTCCTCAAGGAGGCCATGGAAACTCTATCAAAGAGACCTCAGAGTGTGGAGGAGATTGGAGAAGCTAATGCTAAACATGCTGAATTTATGAAAACTAAAAAGGATGTAAGTGTGTTTTAAAATAGATTGTAGCCTTATTAAATTGAAGTGAGAATTTTTGTGATTTAAAAAAAAGTCAAGTATTGATCAATAGACGATATTTATATTCCTGACTTGATTCTAAAATTACAAATTTTTTTATACCCCCGCTCGGCGAGAGTCAGGGAAATATAGGGATCCTCACGACCGTCCGTCCGTCACACTTTTGGTTTCCGGATAATAATTAAAGTACCGCTCAACCAAATCTTTTCAAACTTTAAAACAATGCTGTGGACCATTAAATACAGGTTAAGTTCGATTACGGTGTATTTCACATTTACCGTTCCTGAGTTATTGCCCTTTTCTCTTAGAAAATAGGGACTTTTTAGGTTTCCGGATGATATTTAAAGTATGGCTCAACTAAATCTTTTCAAACTTTAACACAATGCTGTGGGCCATTAAATACAGGTTAAGTTCGATTATGGTGTATATCACATGTACAGTTTCTGAGTTATGGCCCTTTTTCTCTTAGAAAATAGGGACTTTTTAGGTTTCCAGACGATATTTAAAGTATGGCTCAACCAAATCTTTTCAAACTTTAAAACAATGCTGTGGACCATTAAATACAGGTTAAGTTCGATTATGGTGTATTTCACATTTACCGTTCTTGAATTATGGCCCTTTTCTCTTAGAAAATAGGGACTTTTTAGGTTTCCGGATGATATTTAAAGTATGGCTCAACCAAATCTTTTCAAACTTTAACACAATGCTGTGGGCCATTAAATAACGGTTAAGTCCGATTGCAGTGTATTTCACATTTACCTTTCCTGAGTTATGGCCCTTTTTCTCTTAGAAAATAGGGACTTTTTAGGTTTCCAGATGATATTTAAAGTATGGCTCAACCAAATCTTTTCAAACTTTAACACAATGCTGTGGACCATTAAATACAGGTTAAGTTCGATTACGGTGTATTTCACATATACCGTTCCTGAGGTATGACCCTTTTTCTCTTAGAAAATAGGGACTTTTTAGTTTACAAGAGTTATTTCCCTTACATGGAGCAAAATGAACAGCTCAACAGAAATAACAAATAATTTGAGTACAATTTTCTTATTATTTGTAGATATTTGAACCTTGTAAACATAAAAATTGCAATTTGTTACAACATTAATGTTGTATATATATTATTAACCAAACAATGAATGCATGATAATGGACCCTTTTGCTTGCATTAAAAGGAAATAATGCCCTACAAATAGGTATAAATACATATAATTTTAGAATCATGTCGAGATTTGCAAATGGTCTTATTACACAATTTCTTTTCTATTATATATGTAGGTCCTTCCACTGTTTGAGAAAGCTGAAGCTAAGAACAAGCTACTGAGATCAGTAGCCGGAGGAGGAGTGGATTCTCTGAACCAATTACAAGCCTACTGGGACAAGTTTGAACTGATGATGGAAAGTCACCAGCTCATGGTGAAAGAACAGGTATATAAAGACTTACAAAATTATATAAACAAACAATGTTTCCATGGTTTTAATTTGGTGTTCATGTCTAGAGTGTTGGGACTGGTCAAACTTTGTAAATTGGTACAGTAATATTTATATAATAATTACTTATGTATAGGACATTATCGTCGTTTATAGTACATAAGTAACTATTATTTTTATTTCATTGAAGGAAATAAGACTTCCTAAATAATGCTGCTCATTTTGTACCTGTACATATTGTATATTGACAATGGACAGCAAGTGAAGTAGTTTGACAACTGCACAATCTCTTTTGCGTTTTAGAAAAAGGAACGAGCGGTCATTAACATGATAATATGACTGGTCGATTTCTTTAACATGGATTAATGCATGACACATGACCATATGTACTCCAATGAAAAAGTTGAATTTAGAACTGGTATGAAATAATTTCTTATAAAACCACTCTTATCAGAATATGGAATCTTTCACTAAAAATGAATGCATACATTTTTTAGTAGAATGTTGGTCAATAAGCATTCATTATGAATGGAATTTTGTTCAATAAAACATTTATTTTGTTATAGGTAGAAGTAATGAAGAGCAATGTAGATTCAAGAGTGAAAGCCTTCCAACAAGACATAGAGAAATTTTCAGCCAGATGGCATCAACTAAAACCTGGAGATGATGCTCTGGACGGAGACAGGAAGAAGTGTCAGGCTGCTGTTAAGATCATCAAAGAAAAGAAGCAGGAATGGGAGGAGTTAGAAAAGACCAAAGAAACATTGCTGTAAGAGTATTGATTGATTGGTGTTTTACGCCAACTTTAGCAATATTTCAGTTATATCGTGACTTGAAATTTTTTTTATATTGAATTAATAGTCACCTACAAGACCCATAGAAATAAAATTTTAAACATACTTGTCTATAAAACAATCGGATTATATATACAAAAAAAGGAACATTAAAAAAGTAAAACCATATATTCGGAACGTTACGATATCAAACTATATTTTTGTATGCAAATACAAATCAATTTCTTTTAAAAATTTCAAAATTGTGTCGCCTGCGATGCTGTAAGGGTTAAGAAAAAGCTATTCTGGAGTTTATAATTATGGTTAATGTTATGGTGTTTAATGCCACTTTCAGCAATATTTCATCTATATTTAGGGGCCCGGGTGGCTCAATGAGTTAGGTCGCTGGATCTAACAACTCATGCAAGCCTATCACCAATACGGCGTGGGTTCGCTCCCGGCTTTGTAAATTACAAAAAAGGATGCACTCGACTCGCAACCGCAAGTGATAAAGTTTACCAGTTGCTTGCCCATGGTCGGTGGTTCTCTCCAGGTACTCCGGCTTCTTCTGCCACTAAAACTGGTCGCCATGATATAGCTGAAATATTGTTGAAAGTGGCATTAAACACCAAAAATCAAAAATCAATCAATCATCTATATTGTGGTGGTTATAATAATTAAGAACCTTTCCAATTATTTATGTGAGATAATATTTATTACAATGTCTTTTAATCGCCTTTTAAAAACAAAAATATATTGTAGATGGATTTCTTTTAAATTGTTTACACAGTACTTTGTAGCTTAAAGAATTCTAATATATTAAATTGATATAGTAATTCAAGATATTGATACATTCCATGTGTAATATGCTTAATACAAAAAAAACAAAGACAAAACTTAGATTTCTAATTTAGTTATCACAATGCATTTCTGGAATAACCATCAGATACACTCCAAGTCATAATATTAGAAAGCCAAATAATTTAAATGTCTTTAGAAGCAAGTAAACTAAAGGACCTAGACAAGACAGCCATAATTAGGCCCTTTGGTTTACTTGCTCGCAAAACTTTTAAAATTATTTGGCTTTCCAACCTTTCGATTTTGAGTGTACCTGATGAAGGTTATTCTAGAAACGTGTCGTGCACACTAAATTTGATATCTACGTTTTATTAGTCAAAATGTTATTTTGAAACATAAATTGTTGTGACGTATGTATTTGAAGCATGTAGGAAACTTCACCCAAATATTCCAGTCAAACTTTAATTTCCTCTTTTGGAATATGAATAGTTATGATGAAGTATTTAAAAAATACATTTGTAATATTCAAATTTTACCTGTTACAGAACTGATTGTTCCCATTTTGGAATGGAGATACCAGACTTTGAGATTGCCACTGAATTAAAACAAGACATGGCTGCTTTTGAAGCTATGTGGGGTCTCTATGACAGCTTCAACAATGGTCTAGAGGAACTGGCAAAGGAGGACTGGATCTCATTCAGGTATGGTGTATCTCTTAATATTGTATTGTTGTGGTATAATACATATATTTCCTTTATAGAATGGGGGCCTTCATGATCATGATCGTATGGTAGTTGGATTTACAACTACCTGTGCAATCACTGCCTATCACCCCTAAAGTTGTGAGTTTGAATCCCGTTCGTGTGGAGGTGTACTCGATCCAACATTATGTGATAAAGTTTATCAGCGACTTGCGGCAGGTCGGTGGTTTTCTCCGGACACTGGTTTCCTCCAGCAATAAAACTGACCGCCACAATAATTATAACTGAAATATTGTTGAAAGTGGCATTAAACACCATAAATCAACCAAACCAACCAACCTTTAGAGAATGTAACCAAAAGTTAGTGTGCAATATTCCCTAATCTTTGTACTAGTCTGCTCATATTTAAAGTTTTGCTCAACAATAAAAGGGTTATTGCATGAATAATAATGAATATTGGTAGAGTTCATGAGGGGGAGAGAAGGTGGAGCAGTGGCTTTTAAATATGAATTACATTGAACAAATATCCTGATTTTAAACAATCAAATTATGTTTACGTTAGAAGGATCGCCAACAACACTATTTGCCTCTATAAAAACATGGAAGATTTTTGTTTTTCAATTATAATCCCTTAGACTACAATCTTTTACTTAAATTAACCTTTCTATGCTGTCATAATATGTTTTTTCTCTTCTAGAACCAAAACCTACCTGTTTGAGGAGTTCTTGGGTGGGTGGTATGAAAAACTAAAAGCTGAAGAAACCACAACAATGACTGTTAAGATACAGAAAGACATTGATAAGTACAAGAATGTTCTTCCTGTTTTGAAATGGGTCAGAGGTGAACCCCTATCTCAGGACCATTGGTTAGAACTGTTCCGTCTTTTACAAATGCCACGAGGGACAACTTTAGAAAAACTCAACTTTGGTCATGTTCTTGGTGCCAGTGATGAAATCATCAGAAATGCTGATGCTCTTAAGGTAAAGTCTTAGTTCTAGATCAATTCAGAAAATTTGTATGAATTCAGACCTGATTTTCATCCGCTTTAAAGCGGAATTCCGCTTTTTTTATTCTGGATTTTACCGTTACGATTCCCTTTTTATAGTATATTCAATACTTCCGATTGCCGATTTCCGCTTTTTTGTTGTCCTCGTAAAATCAGGTCTGTGAATTAGGCGATAACTGTATTGTATTTGCAAATTTGATGGTCGTAAATTGAGTTTACTGGGAAGCAAAAGCGGAGCCAGTTAACGGATAATTGCGACCATTAAATTGAAAATTGATGCCGTGAAATGTTCAAATACAATACAGTTATCTCCATTCTAATGTAATCATGTGTATAGATGTGTATTTCCACATTATTGACAAGATGATGTAAGTGGTAATCGCCTACAGTTCTAAAAATACCTCATGCTATTTCAACCGTGGAATTGATACCGTGAAAATTACACCATTAAATAGACAATTAATGCTGTGAAATTTTCAAATACAATGCAGTTATCTCCATTCTTATGTAATCATGTGTATAGATGTGTATTGCCACATTATTGACAAGATGATGTAAGCGGTAATCGGCTAAAATTTTAAAAATATTTCATGATATTTCAACCGTGGAATTGATACCTTGAAAATTACAGCATTGTCCAATCATAAACCAGGAATATTAAACAACTACATTAGAATGCTGTTTTACCTAATGTTCATCATATTTGATCAGTAAGTACTGTTTAAATTTCACACTTAAATTTTAATATTTCATCATTTCATTGAATGTAACTTGCTCTCGCCATGATATAGCTGCAAACAGTGCTCATTTGGTGTTAAGCAACGGTCATTCACTCACTCACTCAAATTTATGAAACTATGGATAAATACTTTATACCAAAATGAAAATTTTGACAAATTTACACATGCAGCAGTTCAAATGTTGATACGTAATAGTCATAGTTTTGGTTGATTGTTGCAGGTGTTGCCTTCATTAGTTTTATTTTTCTCTCTTTTTTTTCTGTTTCTTTTCTCTATTTTGTGTTTTCTTCCTGTAAATGTGAGTATAACTATGGTTTAATTTTACTTATACATTATTCTAATATATATTTTTTTATTGAAATTTGCCATGTATTTTGTATGCTATGTTGTAAATTGTAGGGAGAGGGCATTTGTAATGTTGTTATAACATGTGACCAATTACATTATTAGAGCAATAAAATAAGTTTAATTAAAAAAATTCCACGATTAATTTTGAGATGAAAAATGGAAATTTTCTCTAACTCAATCTGAACTTGTTTTACAGGAGTTGAATCAAAGAGCCCAAGGGGAGGTAACAATTAGAGAAGCTATAAGAGAGTTAGACCTATGGGGAGCTGGAGCTATCTTCTCCATGACTGAATATGAAGATAGTAACAAGAATTCTATGATGTTGATCAAGGATTGGAAGGATCTTGTCAGCCAGGTAATTTGTTTTATCTTTAATTATTCAAATTTTGTAAATGATGTTTTACTCGAAAAAAAAATCTTTTATAACCTTTGACTTCAAGTGGTTTGAAATGCACGTTCGAGGATATCATTATTAAATTATTTAACAATGTGTTTGCAATTAAATTCTGATGAATATTCTTCATTTAGTAAGAAATGATATGATGTAAATGAACTTGAGAGACTATCTAACATTACACTTGGACACAAAATTACAGTAAAGGAACAGAACTTTTTTCTGTTCTACATTTCACAGTTACAGTAGGGACGTCAACAATGAACGTAACTCATACCCTAAGATGAGTGTGAAATGGCCCCGAGCGTCACTCTTTACTTCTACAGATTCCTTTCAATTTGAGGTGAATTTCGTAGGAAAGTTCAATTCATTGAAAATAGAGAGAGATGTGAAATATCTATATCTCTTTATATTGTGTTTCAGGTTGGAGACAACCAAGCTTTGCTTCAGTCTTTGAAAGACTCGCCATATTACAAGAGTTTTGAGGACAAAGCATCTGTGTGGGAACAACGTTTGGCAGACCTGGATGAATACCTTCACAACTTGAATCAGATCCAGAGGAAGTGGGTTTATCTTGAACCAATCTTTGGTAGAGGTGCTCTTCCTAAAGAACAAGGGAGGTTCAAGAGGGTTGATGATGATTTTAGGTAAAGATTCATTTCATTTCATGTCTGAATGAAAAAAAGAAAGATAATAACATACAAACGAAGGATGTTTGAAGTTTGGAGGCGTTTTAAGTGGATGGCAAGCATGCATTTAATTTGATGTAAACAATAACTGTTTTTTTGTGGAGAAAAGGGGGGGGAGGGGCATGTGGACAGAGAAAGGGTCACCATATCGGTTTATGTTTATGGACATGCAGGGATTGTTATGCATTTTATGAATATTTAGTAAATATTTTTGTTTTGTTTATTGTTGAAATATAATTATGCATTTTATAAATATTTAGTAAATATTTTTGTATTTGTTTATTGTAGGAATATAATGATGGATGTGAGGAGAGATAACAGAGTGTTGTCTATTGTTAATAAACCTGGACTTAGAAATCTTCTAACTACAATGGTAGATCAGCTACAGAGATGTCAGAAATCACTTAATGAGTTCTTAGAGGTACGCTATTGTATAAAGTGGCAGTTTTTTAGTTTGAAATTTCAAGGGGTTTGACAGACTTGTAATAGTAAAAAAAGGTTAGGTTTATGGTGTTTAACCTCACTTTCAACAATATTTGAGTTATATTGTGGTGGTCAGTTTCGTGGAGAAAACCACAGACCTGCCGCAAGTCACTACAAATTGTATCACATAATGTTGTATCGAGTACACCTCACCTGAGGGGGATTCAAACTCACAACGTTAGTTGCGATAGGCACTGATTGCACATCGAAATGTTAAGGGGTTTAGCAGACTAACAATAGTAAAATCATTGAAAAAAAGGAATATGGATAGGAATGAAATCAATAGAAACCCAACAAAATAAGAGACAACACTTTTATTTCGTTTCTTTATCTGGGATCTGGTGTATTTTTTTTATCCTACGATCCAACATCATGTATCGGGTCACATCAAGTTAATTATCCCCTCGCCAACGAAGTTGCGATGGGATATAGTAATGCTACTGTCCGTCCTTCCGTAACATCCTTGTGAACACTCTAGAATCAACATCCTTCAATGGATTTTGACCAAACTTGGTACATACTTAGTCCTTAAGGGAATCTGGAGCCCTATTGATTTTCAAGGTCATAGGTCAAAGATTTTTACCGTGTAATTACCTTGTGAACACTCTAGAATCAACATCCTTCTATGGATTTTGACCAAACTTGGTACATACTTATAATTAGTCCTTAAGAGAATATGGAACCCTATTGATTTTCAAGGTCAAAGGTCAAGGTCACCGGATCAATTTTTTTACTGCATAACATCCTTGTGAACACTTCAGAATCAACATCCTTCAATGGATTTCTACCAAACTTGGTACATACTTAGTCCTTAAGAGAATCTGAAAGCCTATTGATTTTCAAGGTCAAAGGTCATGGTCTCCAGGTCAAATTTTTAGGCGAGTGTATACGCCACGCTTTGCGTTGCCCTTGTTTTTTTTATTCTTATTTGAAATTGCTACACATCTTCATAAAACAGATATGCTGTTCAAAAGTTACAAGAAACAACCCTTTATTGCTTTTCTTCTTCATCTGGGATCTGTGTTAATTTTTTTTATCCTACAACCCACTGACATCTAACAATGTCCTGTATCGGGTCACATCAAGTAAAATTTTCGTTCCTATTTAAAATCAATATACATCTTCATAAAACATAAGCTGTTCAAAACTTAAAAAAACAATACAGTTATTGCTTTCCTTCATCTGTTATTTACATCAATCAATCAATCAATCAATCAATCATCTGGTATTTATATTTGATATGTTTTGCATCATTCAGGAGAAGAGAAGTTTGTTCCCAAGATTCTATTTTATTGGAGATGATGATTTGTTGGAGATCTTAGGACAATCAACCAACCCTAATGTCATCCAGACTCATCTGAAGAAACTGTTTGCTGGTATACATAGCGTACAGTTTGATGACAACTCTCATCACATTGTGGCCATGAAGTCTTTGGATGGTGAGGTGGTTCCTCTCCTGAAGAAAGTCAAGATACTACCAGAAGTAGAGGTAAGACCGTGTGTCATTCATAAACTTATATAAATGGAGTATGTATGACTAATGGTTATATATCTTTTCTTTTGAACTAATAAATATTTATGGTTTTTTGTCAGAATTACGAGTTTAAAAAAATTCTCTATAGCATAAAAAGTTATTTTAATTATTTTAATCTAATAATTAAGACTGACTCTTCAGGAACACGAGGTCTTGTTGACTACAGTGACACTTGCTCTTGCTAACTCTACATGTACACCTAGTTTGTTGACTGCAGCAACACCTGATCTTGTTGACTACAGTGACACTTGCTCTTGCTAACTCTACATGTACACCTAGTTTGTTGACTGCAGCAACACCTGATCTTGCTGACTGCATGAACACATGGTTATGCTGATTCTTCAGGAACACCTGATCTTGCTGACTGCATGAACACCTGATGTTGCTGACAGCAGGACACACCTAGTCATGCTGTTTCTTCAGGAACATCAGGCCTTGCTGACTGCAAGAACACTAGGTCATGCTGACTGCAAGAGCACCAGGTCGTGCTGACTCTTCAGGAACACCAGGTCATGCTGACTGCTCAGGAACGCTTGGTCTTGCTGTCTCTTTATGAAGACCTGGTCTTGTTGTCTTTACATGAAAACCTGGACTTGCTGTCTCTATACAAGAACATTGTAGGAATTACTAGAATTTAACTGAAAACTATTCTTTTTATGATTCACATTATTGTAATATTAAATATGTTTTAAATTCAGCTAAGTAAATAGATACATGTGCTTATTTGAAATTAAAATGATTGTTATTTTATTAACAGGTTTGGTTAAGTAAACTGGCAGAAGAGATGGTTGACACACTACAGGAACTGTTAAGAAACTGTTTGAAGGATGCTCAGCGAAATCTAGATCCTAACATGTACCCATCACAGGTAAACACAGAAACCTATTTACTGTAATTTATATGTACCCATCACGGGTAAGATGTGAAACCATATTTACCTGATTTTTATTACTGAGCACAAACTTGTATAAGCATGATTGTTTTACCATTGAATGATAAAATATGAGACTTATCAAGGAATTCATAAAAAGTCTGTAAAAAAAAAACCTTGATTGTTTTTTTTTAATGGAAAAGTCAAAATAAGATATTATATATGTATATATATCAAACAAGTCAGGAGCAGTTGTGGTTGTGATCGTATGGTAGTTGGATTTACAACTACCTGTGCAATTAGTGCCTATCATCACTTAAGTTGTGAGTTTGAATCTTGCTCATGGTGAGGTGTACTCGATACAACATTATGTGATAAAGTTTGTCAGTGAATTGCAACAGGGTACTCCAGTTTCCTCCACCAATAAACCTGACCACTACGATATAGCTGAAATATTGTGGAAAGTGGCGTTAAACATCATATCCTTATAAAACAAGACTGAAAATTAAACCCAACTGTGTTAGAATTAGATATTTGAGCTGAAAAATTTAATGTTCTCCCTCGACAAGATTTGAACTCACACCATTGATGCACTGCATCACCACTTGCTTAGCCTTATGTCCAGTGCCACTAGGACGTAAACTTTATTTTCGTGACGTTTTCAGTTACATATGTGCAGTTGATTTCAAAATGAAATAAAAATGAGGGCAATATCTCATTGATTTTTTTTTTATAACAATATACTCAATTTTAATTTCCATATGCTAAAAGACATGAAAAAAACATAATTTATTAATTAATTAAAAATGGAATCAACATAGGTAAATAACTGGTACAAATAATGGATATGTTTTGATTTATTTACAGATCTTGTGTTTGGCCGAACAGATCAGGTTTACTGAAAACTGTGAGAAGGCTATAGCGAGTGGTAGTTTGTCTTCCTTCAATAAAGACCTGGAGAGTCAGTTAGAGTCCTACACAAGTGTTGATATGTCAGAGAGTTCAGGAGAAACAGCAGGCCATGTTCTAGAACTCAAACTGAAAGCTCTCATACTTGACACGATTCACGCCATTGATGTTGTACATCAGCTGATAGGAGCAGGAACTAGGTCAACTGGTGATTGGATGTGGCAAAAACAACTAAGGTTTGTAATGACAGAAATTAATCTCAATTGTTTCTAGTTGCCTGGTTCTTATGTCTCTCTCCCAAAGGAAGTCAGGAGACTTGTTGCTTACTTATAAGAATCTCTAACGGTCTTTAAGTGAAGAACAATTTTTCACAGCTTGTAATAAAAATTAAAAAATTATCTATTGAAAATTGATAAATGTTGTTAATTATGTGAGTTTAGAGATTTTACTTCTCTATTGATTTCAGTGGGTCTAGCAAAAAGCCCCCCAATAATGAAATGTATAAGTTAATGTTTTTTTGCCATATGTTTTATTTCTGTGTCTCTGTCTAACTGTGTGAATATGTAAAATTTAATATGTATTTTTTAACTTTTTTACCTCTGAGAAAATAACTCACTTTTTTAATAACTTCAAAGGTTCTAAAGGTATTTATTAATTGATTAACTTTACATGAATAATTTCAATTTAATCAGTTAAGCTGTATTTTTCTTTTAATTTACACTTTATATATGAACACATCAATGAACAAAATGTGGAAAAAAATTGTTTTTAAAGTATATTATATTTTGTATTCATTTCCCAGGTGAGTTTTGTCTGGGGGCTTATGTCCTGTTCCTGATTGGTCAGTAAAATTTCTGTCCATATTATATAGTTATTGGATATTTTAGTGAAAGATTCAAATTCTCCACGTGTAAATAATTAACATGAAATAAAATCAATCTAGTAATAGAGAGATCATTGCAATATTAAGACTAAGGGATCATCAGCTGTTAATAGAAACTGGAAGACACATAAAAATACAAAGAGATCAAAGAAAATGTCAAATATGTAAGAGTCCCGAGGATGAATCCCATTTCTTTTTTAATTGTGATATTAACATTTTTGAAATACTTTATTAAACCTTATTATAATCGTGATATACAATCAAACCTGCCTTTAAGTTCATTTCTATAAAACAAATCACTACCTAGAAAGGGCAGTCTCATTTTTGTCCATTAATCAAGAGTGCATAAAATTTTAACCTGTATATAACAGGCAACTGCTCATAAAGGACACATTTTCAGGTTCCCTTGAGTGACCTTTATATACAGGTTTTACAGAATTATACTTTTGTCTTGTTTGTTGGTATATGTATTGCTTCTGTCCAGTTGGATGTTTGTTTAGCAGATAAATAAGTAATGTTTTGTTTTAATTCTCTGACAGATACTATCTCAGTAGGAAAGGTCTGTGTATTATGAAGATGGTAGATGCCCAGTTTGACTACACATATGAATACCAAGGAAATGCTCAGAAACTTGTACATACTCCACTGACAGACAAGTGTTATCTTACTCTAACTCAAGGTGAGTCATAACTCAAAAACTTGTACATACTCCACTGACAGACAAGTGTTATCTTACTCTAACTCAAGGTGAGTCATAACTCAGAAACTTGTACATACTCCACTGACAAGTGTTATCTTACTCTAACTCAAGGTGAGTCATAACTCAGAAACTTGTACATTCTCCACTGACAAGACAAGTGTTATCTTACTCTAACTCAAGGTGAGTCATAACTCAGAAACCTGTACATACTCCACTGACAAGTGTTATCTTACTCTAACTCAAGGTGAGTCATAACTCAGAAACTTGTACATACTCCACTGACAAGACAAGTGTTATCTTACTCTAACTCAAGGTGAGTCATAACTCAGAAACCTGTACATACTCCACAGACAAGTGTTATCTTACTCTAACTCAAGGTGAGTCATAACTCAGAAACTTGTACATACTCCACAGACAAGTGTTATCTTACTCTAACTCAGAAACCTACATATACTCTTAGACTACTGACAGACAATCATTATTTTTAGCTAATTCAAGGTGAGTCATGACTCGGTAACTTGCACATACATGAATGCCAGACAAATAATACCTTGCTCTAACTCATTGTGAGTCATAACTTGTATATATATATATGTGTTGTCCTACTCCTGATCGTGAGAGTCTTAATTAATTTTTTTTCATTTTTCTTGGATGAAAAATAAAAAGAACATGAATATATATCATTATCATGTTAACACTTTCTCTTTGTCTAATGTAAACAGCTTTTTACTGATACATATAAATTTGAATATGAAATGAAAATGAAAGTACATGTGGAATGAATTTAATTTTAGGTATGCACATGGGACTAGGAGGTAATCCTTACGGACCAGCTGGTACAGGGAAAACAGAGTCTGTAAAAGCTTTAGGTGGACTTTTTGGTAGACAGGTCCTGGTATTTAACTGTGATGAGGTAAGTATGGCACAAACTCATTGTAATATCAAGGCTACAAATCTTATGTATAATGCTTATTCTTCATAGGGTTGCATATGCTATTTATAGCAACATTTAATTTTTGCAAAAAGTGTATTGTTTGTCGAAATTTAAAGTCCAAAATTAGCATAACACAAATTTGAGATTCCAACTGGACGTAGCAATTAAAAAAAAACAATGAAACATAAGTTTAATAAGTATAAGAGTAGTTGTTTTCTAACAGAAATATTGTGCATCCGTAGTACTTAAATGAACACCGTTGATGTTACATTCAGATTTATTCTTAAAGCCACGCCAAATCAGCTTTTGTTCCTTGCTCACTCTCAAAACATTAATGTTAACATTTTTACAGCTATTTTGCTATTTCTTAATATTTACTCATTTTTTGCAGATTTAAAAGAAATAAAGATGTCAACAATTGTCATAAAAAATTACTTCAAATTAAATTAAAAATGAAAATATTCCAATTCCATATTTTTGGATATTCAATTAATTATTTGTACACACAAAAAGAAATATACAGGCAAACCTGTCTTATGTTACTTTTCAAGGGAACAATAAAATATGTACACCAGGTGTTCCCTAAATACAGGTTTAAGAAATAATTCATGGAAGCCATATGTATATATTGTTTTTACCCTGGGTAGGCCCTTTATGTCACGAAGTTTTACCCCGAGTGTTAGCGAGGTGTAAAAAGCTGACATAATGGGCCTACCCGTGGTAAAAACAATATATACATATGGCTTCCATGAATTTTTTCGATTCTAATATGTAAAAATTGGTAAAATATCGTTATAAATTGTCGATGACATACTAAATTACAATGGGTGTAGGTATATATTATTTTTACCACGGGTTTGGACTCAAAAGTGTTTGAAGGACGTCATATTAGAATTAATGAATATTAAATGAAACAAAGGGTAATTAGAATTAAGGTCACTCAATGTGAGTTATTGCTCAATAGATGTGGTCACTAAAGCAGGTTTGACTATTACTCACTCCAGAACGTCCAGCCGATTACTATGGTCCTGCCTAAACTTAATATGGCTCTACATAAAAGTGTTTGATATTTGACAGGGTATTGACGTGAAGTCTATGGGACGTATCTTCATTGGTCTGGTGAAGTGTGGAGCATGGGGCTGTTTTGATGAGTTCAACAGATTGGAGGAAGCTGTACTGTCGGCCGTCTCCATGCAGATTCAGGTCATTCAAGATGCCATCAAGAACAGAGCACCAACTGCTGAACTTCTTGGAAGACATGTAAGTCAGACATTATTTTGTGTATTGTCAGTTACAGGATAGTGAGTGGTCATGTTTTTGTGTGTTAGGGGTGTAGATGTTGGCTCTTTCTATGATTTTTCTGTAGGATTTTACAACTGTTCTGACAATGTAGTATTTTTTGTTTCCTTTTTATTACATAAATTGTATTTTAATGTTCACAGTTTTTAATTAATATTTTCCAGAACATTAATTCAAAATATTTTAGAATTTTTTTTATTGATAAATTATTAATACAGTTCAGTCGGCTGATGTACGTGTATAATGACATCAATTGGAATGAAAAATGGGTTATAATGAACAGATTATTTGTCTTCATCAGCTCTCTTGGGTGTATATCATGTCTGGTTAGATTATGTGATAACATTTGTCAGTGACTTGTGACAGGTCGGTGGTTTTCTCTGGGTCCTCATTTTTACTCCACAAATAAAACTGACCACCACTATATAACTGAAATATTGTTGAAAGTGGTGTTAAACACCATAAACCAAACCATAATCATCATGTCTGGTTAGATTGAAGTTCTGGTATAATGAAAAGATTTCTTGCCCCTCCCCTAAAATGTCATTATTAGTGGCCTAAACTAAATTAAAATGAATTTGAGCATATATTTTTTTGATAGACCTTTCTAATTCCAAATTATTGTAAGTTAATCAACATATTTTGACTGACTTGATTAAAGCCTATGTGAGGTTTTGCTACCACTTTTCCATCATTGTCAGTCAGACCGACTTTAACATGTATATATTTTTCTTTGTTCTTTCCAAATATTTAATTTCTTGCTCATAGGTGAACATTGACCATAACTCTGGTATCTTCATCACAATGAACCCAGCTGGTAAAGGTTATGGGGGTAGACAGAAGTTACCAGACAATCTGAAGCAGTTGTTTAGACCTGTAGCTATGTCCAAACCAGACAATGAACAGATCGCTGAAGTCATCCTTTTCTCTGAAGGATTCAAACATGCCAAGGAACTGGGCAGGAAATTGGTGGCTATCTTCAATCTTTCCAAGTAAGTTTGTCGTAGAGTGAATGAGTGATTGTTGTTTAACGCCAATTCAGCAATTTTTCAGCTATATCATGGCGCGAAAAAGTTAATTTTCAATGAGACAATGATGTGAGCACGCTAACCATTATGCCACCAATGCAGTTTTGTTGTAGAGATTTACATATTTACCAAATTATTTATTAAATACTGTAATACTGGATTATTTTTGCCCCAAAATGGTAAAAAAAAATCTAGTTTGTGTAGGATTTTTTCCCCTTTGAAATCCTCAGAAAAATTCCTGTCTGATATCCCCATACAGATATATACTGTTTCAGAGATATGAAGGGGGACAAACGGACCAATACCTAATTTTTTAAATAACTATTATGTTAAACGTTTTTTTCTCTGAATCCCTGATGAAGTACCTTCCTTCATTTTTCAAACAGAGGCTTTTGCTGGACCATCATCATTTTCATTAAGCACTTCAAATAGCCAAGACTTGTTTTTAATTGGCTGAATCTTAATCTGTATGTACAATATAAACATTTCCATTTGCATATATTCCATTTTTTTGTGTGCAAAATTTATGGTTATGGCGATTTTTTTTAATCATATTGGCTTATAATGAGAATAGGTATTCTTTAAAGTAAAAGAGTGTTTATCTATATTCTGAAAAATACAGTACTTAAACTATTGAAATGTCTGATTGTTGGGAAGACTACCACTTAATATACGCTCATGGCGAGATGTACTCGATACAACGTTACAGTCTTCGAAATTAGACTTTCGAATTTACTGGCCCGAAAACTTCAAAATTAGAATTTTTAAATAGATTCTATTGAAAAAATTTGGCAAAAGTCACTGGTTCGAATCAATTTACACTGTCCGTGGGCCACCGGACCACTGCTTAAGTCGATGACTGACATTATGTGATAAAGTTTGTCAGTGACGTACGCCAAGTCTGTGGGTTTTTTTTCGGGTACTCCAATTTCCTCCAACAATAAAACTGACCGCCATGAAATAATTGAAATATTGTTGAAAGTGGCGTTAAACACCATAACTCCAACCAAGCACTTGATATGTGTAATAAAGCTTATTATTTGCTATAAATAGGTATTCTTACTGTAGCATTAGCAGTAAGCACATCCCATAGACAATACATTGTATAAAGAGACATATTTTATTGTTTCCAGAGAACTGTTGACACCCCAGCAACATTATGATTGGGGACTAAGAGCACTGAAGACTGTCCTAAGAGGATGTGGAAATCTGTTACAGAAATCCAAACAAGGAGGAGGTAAGGTTATACGAGTTGTTCAGTTTATAAAGGTTAAATAAATTAACCAAGATTTTCTTCATTGGAACTTTATTTCAACTTCGGTTTATAAACAGGATTCCGGTTTACGCAAGGTTCAATCTAGACAGGTTTCACTGTATGTACAAGTTGTATAAACATATGGTAAATTGTAACAATTAAATTGATTTGATTTGCCAGGAAACAACATTTAGAAAGGACCCTTTGGACATTTTGATAAATTTAAATACCGGTAAGTAGTGTTTTCATCAACCATTAGATTGTTATCTCCTTTTGGAAGAAGAATAACGTCAATAATCAACTGGACCTAACTTTGCATTAATTTGTTACATAGCAGGACTGGAAATATCAACTGTTGACATTTGTCCTGAACAAGTACCGGTAAACAGAAAATATTGCTTGCTCAATGTAATTTTTTACTTGTCTAATTATTTAAAGGTTAAGGAGACGTTAGTTGTCTGGAACAAGTAAGCAGTAAAATCTACTTGTCTAAGTCGGGCATGTCACAGCCCTGCATTGTATAGTGTAGTTAGGACAGTGAAAAAGGAAATGTTGGATATCTTCACATGGAATACTGCAATTTTTAGTAGGGAAATGTTTCAAATGTTAAAATAAAATTAAATCAAATAAAATTTGAATAATTAAATAAAAATAAAATAAAAGTTACTTTCAGTGCTTTGCGTTGATTTGAGCAGCTTAGGTGGTATTAATCTCCCAGCATTAAACTGATATTAAAAATGAGATTTTTAAAAATGCACACTATTTTTCAGTATAATGTAATAAGAAGAAAAACAAACATTTTCATGTTCTAATCAAATATTCATGTCTAGAAAATATGAATATTTTACAGGTAAAGTTGACAAGCAGCTGGAATCAAAGTTAGTTGTTCAAGCTTTAAGAATCAACACCTTGTCAAAACTGACATTTTCTGACTGTGCCAGATTCAATGCTTTGGTAAAGGATGTATTCCCAGGAATTGAATTTAAAGACATTGAATTTGACAAACTGGCTGAAGCCATTAGGACTGTATGTAAAGAGAAGAATCTGAAAATTAACGAAATTCAGGTAAGTCTAGATCATGTGACTGTCACATGCAAAAAAAACAATTTGCCTGTATATTGACTAATCATTTTTATTTGGCCTTTAATAAATCTGTGTCTTCAAAAAGGCTCCTTTGAAGTCATATATCATTTTTAAAGATCAAAGATTTTGCTATTAAGACTGTTTAAAGGTTATTGTTTGATAGAGGTTTATTTAATACTCATGAGGTTGGGGGTGTCCCTAAATGTAACAGGTAAAAAAATAGACTTATTCGAAGAATTTAATAATGAGGCTGTTGAATGGAAGATTAAACTAACAGCATATTGTCTGATAACTCAAATAACTGACTAAATTAAAATGAAATGATAGGTCCCTACGTATCATGTCGTGACATCTGCTCGGCCATGCAATAAAGTCGGTCATTATGTCCCCCAAACAAAGTTTGGGAGACATATTGTGTTTGTTCCGTTTCTTATTATTATTCTTCTTCCTCTTTCTTTCTTCCGCCAAAAGTTTGTCCGACACATTTCTCGGAGATGCCTTGATCAAACTTTATGAAACCTTGTAGGAATATCATATGCCATGTGAAGTTGTGCCTTT
>MJUT01011101.1:87840-108544 GCA_002080005.1 Gigantidas platifrons | reverse complement strand
GTAACAAGTGTTAACTACATTGTCCTACTGTTGTCTTAAATGTCCAGTAACAAGTGTTAACTACATTGTCCTACTGTTGTCTTAAATGTCCAGTAACAAGTGTTAACTACATTGTCCTACTGTTGTCTTAAATGTCCAGTAACAAGTGTTAACTACATTGTCCTGCAGTCTACGGTTGTTTTAAATGTCCAGTAACATAAATAGTTAAGATACATGTCTGTATTCATTGTTTTAGAGAACTAACTTGTTCATTTAAATTTTATCTAGGTGACAACAGTAAATTTCGCTGAAGCAGTGAAATCACTCAAATATTTCAATTGTTGGTTGATTTTATGTTGTTTTTTGGTTTTTTTTTTGTGTGTTTGTTTATTGATTATCTTTTGGCCTTTTTAAATGTGTTTTCTTAATTTCACTTGTATATTTCATGAAATGACAGGAGAAATGTTGCCCACATGATATTTTATTACATAGTGTTACTTATTAATACATGTATGTAGGTAAATACTGAACATCAGCATTTAGATCTGAACATTTCTGGTATTAGGTATTCTGATGATGTGCTTTTTAAACAAAAATATTTTTCATACTATTTCAAAAGATTTACGATTTTTCATAATGTGATATATAAAAAGGTTGTTTTTTTTAAATTTTATGTTATTTTTTTTTGTGTGCAATTCAATTTGTATATCAATATACATGTTGATTTTACAGGTTAGAGCGTTCCAAAATGGGGTATGATAATATATTGTTTATCACACTTGATACCGTTTGTGCTGTTTGCTATTATTTAGTTACAGTTAAATTTAGATTATGTTAAACTGTATAAAAATATAACTTTATATGAAACAGTTAGATATGTAGTACATATACAGTCAAACCTGTATATAAAGACCACCCAAGGGAACCTGGAAATGTGGTCTTTATCAGCAGTTGTCCTTTATGTACAGGTTAAAAATATATGTAGTATTCATTAATGGGAAAAATGAGACTGTCCTTTATAGACAGTGATTTGCTATAAAGAGGTGTCCTTTTATGGCAGGCTTGACTGTATTTATTAAATCAGAAGCAAACTTCTCTTGTTTAATAAACAGAATTATGGACATTTTGTACCATGTCTAGTTTGTTGTTGGAAATTCCACTGTAAAAGTGGATAAGTTTGAATCCAGTTTTCAGGTTTTGTACTCTTAATAATAGTTTGGACAAGGTCTGAAATTATTTAATTTAATTCTTTATTTAGCGAGGATTGCCAGCAAGCCAGTGGCAATGAGTAGTTTTCCTCTGAAATTATTTGGGACAAAAAAAATTATTTCCTTTATTGTCCTTTGATGTGTGCTATGTACAGTCCAGGCCACCCTTGTGAGAACAATATAAATACATACATGTCATGTTCTAAGATATATCAAACTGTATGTGTTAAATAATAAAACCTTGATTGGTATGTAATTTCACAAAATTGTAAACTCAATAAAAATGCCTATAATATGATGATGATAATTTTATCAGAAATTAGCAATTTTGAATGGTTTTGTGAATTTTATTTTCCCAAGAATACAATTGAGAAAATTGTAAGAATAGGATCACATTTTTGATGCAGGACACAATATTGTACAAGAATGTTCTTGGTTTGATTTCACCATTACACACAAGGTTGTACACATATGTATAGTAAATAAGTATATACGTTTATTTCAGAGATTGTTGCTAACTGATGAATGAAATGGATCAATATGTCTTGAAATTAATATATACTGCCTGTCAAATTGAAAACTCATGTATTAGTCTTCAAATGTCGTGAACAAATGTTCAAATTAAGAAAAGAGAGTTATAAACAATGATGGTCAACAATTCTACCAATATCAATAAAACAAAAGAGAGTTTAAACAGTGATGGTCAACAGTTCTACCAATATCAACAAAACAAAAGAGAGTTTAAACAGTGATGGTCAACAATTCTACCAATATCTAAGCGAAACAATAACCCCTCACCATAACTCACTGAACACAAAAAAAGGCCACAACATATGACATTGGAAATCAAGGTGTTGGCTTGGGACAGGCACAAAAATATATGGGGGGGGGGGGGGTTAAACCAGTTAATGCAAATATATCAATAAAAAAAAAGGAATGTTTTTTCCTCTTTCACCTGTTGTCAGTAATTTTTTTTTTTAACATTTCAATCTTTTTCTAAATCTCTGAACCAGTAGAAACCAAATTTAGCATAAATACTACTTGGAAATCCTGATTACTATTAGTTCCCCTGATCCAAATCCCTCCTGCAAATTAAAGAATCTATGTAAAATCTAGTGCATTATATATAAAGTAATTTCTTATGAGGAAACAGTTTTAAGCATCTTCATCACTGAAGCTACTAAACCATTTTGAAAGCAAACTTGGCTGGAATGTTCTATGGATGTTTTATTTTCTTACCAAAAATGGCCAACACTGCAAGAACAAGTTTAACAGGATCAAATGTGTACATGTTGAAATATTCTTATAAGAAACAACAAATCTAATCAAAACTAAATTTTACCAATAGTATCTTTGGACAATAAACAGCTAATATATAAATAATATAATGAGTGATACACGTTCAGGTGAACCTCTAGTTTATATATTTTTTGTTGTTGTTGAAAATAAATGGAAACCGCACTCTATTAAAAAAAAACACCTACTTTTTATAAGTTATTGACATATTGTAGAAATGTTTTGGTTTGGCAGCTTTTATATGTGATGAGAAATTATTTTTTATTGATATCTAATTGCTAGCAGACTTACTAGAAGTACATAAACCCTGGCTACAGATAGACTAAAGATAGACTAATAATATACTTAGTTTAGTTGTACTTGTATCACAATCTGATTAAGATTAGATCTCCTCACGTGCTGCCCCCTTTTTCTTTGTTATTGCGTTGGAGATATACCAAAATTGTATTAGAGTTCACATCAGAGGTCATAATCGCGCATCCAATCAAAATCACACCCAAATCTTCAGTTTGAAGCAGACTGATGCAGTTTGTGGAAATTCTATCAAATTCCTGCAAAGGGAGACAATTCATATCCATAAAACAGACAAAATTTCAGCTCTCATGAGTTTAGTTAATGACATTGTCAACAAAAATGGAGGGGTGGGGGTTGTTTAGAGGGTGAAATTTACTGCTCACATCTTCTATTCTTATAAAGGTTGTCATTTTCCTTCATTAAGCCAACTTTGTTAAAGAAACAACTGCTGATTTGATACTAAGTAACCTCAGCTCTGGTTGGTTGGTTGGTTTGTGGTGTTTAACGCCACTTTCAACAATATTTCAATTATATTGTGGCGGTCAGTTTTATTGATGGAGGAAACCAGAGTACCTGGAGACAACCTGTCGCAAACTTGATCTCATAATGTTTTATGGAGTATACCTGCCATGACCCTCAGGAAATATTTTCATTGATCAAGATAAAGGTTGTAACCTACTGCAAACTTTAACCTCTGGCTTGAACTAATGCAACGACAAACAAAAAGGGGTGATCAAGTTGGGAAGATCTAATTATAATCAGATTGACATGTAATGCTAGTTCACAAATATTCAATATGTTTTACTTTACTACTGAGTAATATATGCATGCCATTATTAAGGACTATTTTATTGAAAACTTTTTCTGTTGTAATATATAAGTTTTTTTTTATCAATCTAATTTCATGTACTAATGAGTTTGTATGATAAAGTTTGTTCGTCAGTTACTTGCAGTAAATTTATGATTTTCTTTATGTGTTCCAGTTTTTGGTGACCTCAGAGGGTGGCCTCTTGACAATGACAATTTAGTAGTATTTTACTATCTCAGTGCATCTGAAATCTGGCCTGATAAGAGAGGTGGCCTTATAAGAGAGAGACTACTGTACATTGGTGTCATTGAAAGTGCCATCAAACACCAATAATCCTTAGGTCCGTTGTTGAACTTGTGATTAAGCTAATCATATGATTAGCCATTTTTACATGATTAATTCTTAATCACATATTCAGCTAATTCAGTGATTAAATATGATTAGTTAATACATTGATTAAAAAAGAGTTCAGCAACAGTATGTGAGTAGGAATGAATCATATGATTAGCTTAATCACAAGTTCAACAACGGACCCCTGTCTTTTAACAATGAATTCCCTTGAATAAAAAACATGTCTTACGACATTAATGGCTCTGGAATCAATATATATGTTAGAAAAAAAAGTGATTTTGAACGGTCTCAAATCTAGATTCATCATGAAAGAAAAAAGCCAGTAAACCAGCAATAACACATGTTTGTCCTTGTGATGACTAATTATTAAAGCCATGATCTTTATGCAAATATTACTTTGAACATAAAGATATATGTCGAAAATTGCTGAAGGAATTTTCGAGATCCCTTTAGTTTTTTTTTGGAAATGATTTCCTTATATACCAAATGATAGTCCAAGGATATCATGTAAAGCAGTAACTGCTTACCCTTCCAGTGACAAATCTTCACATTATTATTGCAGTTGCCAGCTGTGCTCCCTAAAACAATTCTTTTAGCCCCGTAAAAATCCTTGGGACACAGTAACTGACATTGTGCATGAAATATTCACAATTTCAGCAGCCAACTGGTCTTCTGTCTGAAAATTATCACTGGCCCAGGCCAAATGTTAGTGGTCCTGGGTTACTGGAACCCTGTTAATGTTTATCCCTGTCTTCCAGAGTACCTGGTTTCATCCCTGTTTCTTGGTGGGGTGGATGTTGCTCAATACTTAGTTTTATGTACAGTACTTCATTGATGATTGTTTTTCTTCTTGTCTTTTTTATTTTAGTCATTTTATTGTTTGACTTTCCTGGAAATTACGTCTTCTGATTACCCCAATGTTATCATCAAACTTGTCTAGTTACCCTTCTTCATTAAAGTACTGAACAAATACTGTACAGATATTCTTTGATTATATTATTGTTTTGTTAAGTCCCAGTACCAATAAGAATATCTTTATATTGAATAAACAATCAATATTTTCTTCGACAAGACAACAGCAATATAAATGGGGAATGCTTATAGCAATGTAAAGGTTATGTTAGTGAATAATTTCATGATTGTCAAAATTTAACTGAGAATAACATTTAACATGTATCACATGTATAAAAGCATAGCAAAATGCTAATACTTTTCAGAAACATACACAAATGATAAGATATATAATTTTAGACACCTAAAAAATTATGCCAGGATATGGTGTGAATATAATAACATCTTTTGTCGTATAATGTTATTACAGTATTGTTTTTATTTATTTTTATTTTGTATTTTGTATTTTTTATTTTTCATTTTGTTTTTTTTTTTTGGTTAGAAGTAAGATGATAAATAAAAATGTCTTGCTTTATTCTCCAAAATTAATTATAGAGTTATAGTATTGAACAAGTTTTTAATGATTTGAGGTCCGATTATTAATATAAATTTTATTTTTGACCTTTTACATGTGTAAAAATGACCGAGGTCAATATAATATGATTATGATTTCAGAATGCAGTTGACCTGTCCTCAGACAACTTCACAGCCAGTTCTGTGTCTTTACCTGTCATTAAAACTGCTGATGTACAGAAAAATCTGGATTATTTTGCTCCATGGTTACAGGCAGACAACAAACAACCCTTTATACTTGTAGGTCCTGAGGGATGTGGAAAGGAGTAAGTAGTCCAAGAACCCTTATTTATTGTTTTCTTTTAACACAAGAATCTTATTGTTCAGGAGTCAGATGAGTTGGTTTTTTCGTAGCTTTTGTCAAATATATTGTTTTTCCATAGTACTAGTAGCTAACCTCATGGTAAATGGTTAGCGTGCATTGAATTATGGGTTCATTCCCTGGGCCTGGTCAAACCAAAGACTATAAAATTTGTATTTGCTGCTTCTCTGCTGACCACACAGTGTTAAGGAGTAAGAGCTAAGACTGGTTGGCTTGGATCAGATTAATGTGTCCCGAGTGTAGTGACATGTCTACCATGGTAGTGATGTTTCAGTGAGCTAGCACTGTAGAAATCCAACTAAGCCAGTTGGTCCTGTACAAAACAGACATCATCATCAGCTCAATCTTGTTCTCGCCATGATATGGCTGAAAAATTGCTCATGTGGTGTTAAACAACAATCACTCATTCCACAGTTGCCAGATTAATCAAATACTCTGGCATTTTGTAATAAGCTCGTTTATCCTTTATGCATTGAAACAAACACAACAAACTTAATGGTATTTAGTATTGTCTGCCAGGGATAAATCTTCACATTTTTGCTGCAATTGCCAGCTTGGCTCCACAACATAACAATTTTAGAACCACAGTGAAAATTCTTTGATCGCAACAACTGCCATTGTACATGAAATATTCAAAATATGGACCACTGTCTGATAATTTCCAGGGACCTAGGCCTAATTTTAGTGGTTTTATGCTACTGGGCCCCTGTTAACTTTTATCCCCGTTGTGAAAAAAAAGGTTTCCTGTATTGAAAATAATGTTTTCAGTTAAATTTAACCAACACACAATGATATTTTTAATGTAAAAGAGAATAAATTGAAGTAAGCAAAGGCAGAATATGTGTTTATATAATTTCTCATTTCTCAAAGAAAATGGACATATTCTTATTATTTTACAGAATGTTACTGAAGTACTGTTTTGAACAGCTAAGGTCTACACAAATAGCTATTGTCCACTGCTCAGCACAGACCAATCCTACTCACGTCCTTCAGAAATTAGGTCAGACTTGTATGGTCCTCAATACCAACACGGGCCGGGTCTATAGACCAAAAGACTGTGAGAGACTGGTTCTGTATCTAAAAGATGTCAATCTACCTAAACCAGACAAATGGGGAACCTGTCAGTTGATAGCTTTTCTACAACAGGTTAGTTAATACTTTCTGCGGTCGCCACCATGACCTGGTTGACCGTTATGAAATATCAGCGTCACAAATGACCACGGATATGTTCCACTTGTCGTAAACACTTCCCGGTCCTTTCCTCATTCATGACCTATCACCGGGTTTGTATTAACTAGATCAACACGATGGGTGTCACTAGTGGAGCAGGAACGGCTTACCCTTCCTGAGCACCTGAGTTGTAAATCCAGCTACCATACGATCATGACCACGACAGTCCTACGTCAAATAGATATTTATTCCACAACGACTTATAGTTTAGACAATTTCAGTACTTAATCAACTAGAATATAATACAGGTGTACTGGATGGTGCTGGTCAAAATTGTGGTTATTTCAAATAAAAAGAAAGAAAAAATACCACTTTTGGAACATTTCCAAAATAATATACAAAAATCATAGCAACTGGGGTAAAATTGATACTCCCAACACACATGTGCATAATTGTTCTTTTTCCTGGCTTGTTACAATAAAAAGTAGCCATACTAGTGTTATTAGCCCAAACATCCCCACAAATTGATTTTTGATATTTTATATTTTAGGTTGTGACTTACAATGGATTCTATGATTCTAACTTAGAATGGGTTGGTTTAGAAGGTGTACAGATTGTAGCTAGTATGAACGCTGGTACAGGACTTGGGCGACACAAACTAACGTCACGTTTTACATCTGTCGTCAGAATTTGTTGCATAGGGTAAATTATTTCTTTGTTTTCAAAAATACAAACAAAAAGATCTTCCAATTTATATTTTGTAAATAAATGATAAAAAAGGAAAATGTGCATATTATAAATTAACAGTTTTGAAAAAGGTCCAAAATACCCAAAACAAATAGTGGAGAATGTCTTGTTCTGTCAATCATGTTTTCTAAGTTTCAACAATCCACCAAGTATCTCACAAAATAAAAATCCAATAATAAATTATTTATAGTAGCTTAAATTTTTTTTTATAAGATTTAAATCATATATATTTTTTTGGTTTTTATACTTATTTCATTATCTAATGATAGATATCCTAGTAAAGACCAGCTACAGACAATATACACCTCATACTTGACACCAATATTACAGAAGCAGTTGAGGAAGCACCCTGTATGGGGTAGTGGTTCTAAGATTCATGCTCTTGCTGGGTCTATGGTGCAGTTGTATGATCAGGTATTTTAAATCTTTTGATAATTTATACAGTTTTGTAATTATTGTTTATTAAAGATTAAATTCAGCCTGGTCAATTTATGCAATAATTTGATGACTTGTGTACAAAACTATATTTTCCCCTGTTAATCTATAATGAATAAATAGATCAAAGGTTTCCTTGGGATACATTTTGAACAAATTTAACTCTGTTTTGATAGCTTTGATTTTAAAATATTTTTTTCTGTCCATGATACAATTTTTACAGTATATACAAATAATTTTTGTGCATTCAATTCTAAAGTTCAGGTGATAAAAAAAAACTTAAATACCAATTGAAAAAACATATTCTTGTATTTTGTTTTTGTGTAATGCGTATACATTATCTACTCATTCTGTCATCTTTCAATAATGATCTGTAAATAATTGATGCTCCTGTAGCGCAGTCTGCTGCACCTGAGTTTATTGAATAAAGTTGAAAGTTGTGTTATAATATTCAAATGAAATATTTTTAATATTAGAAATTGATCAACATTTAATTTGATTATTTTGTTTTACAGTTGAAGGCTAGATTTACAGTCGATGACTACAGTCATTATTTGTTCACACCCAGAGATCTGACCAACTGGTGTCTAAGTCTGCTAAGATATGACTTAAATGCTGGGACTAAGGAAGGGTCCAGTGATCACTTATTAGAGATTTGGGCTTATGAAGCCAGAAGACTATTTAGAGATAAGATTGTTGGAAGTGATGGCTTAAATAAGTTTGACAGTATCTTGATGTCGGTAGTCAGATCTGATTGGTCAACCAATATATTTGACTCCTTGGAGAGTGAGTAGTGTGAAACTTGTTTTTTTTTAGCAAGACCCATGTCATTCAAGTTCTCTTCCTTAAAGGTATATCCTGTCAATTTGATTGGTTAACCTTATTAGCTTAAAGCGTGAATCTGCATGACTCCATGCACCCCGGCCTGAAAATCTCTTTTCTTAATGGTTGGTATTTGGCTGCCACCACTAAAATGATCCCTTTAGAAATAAACATTAGGGCTTTTAAGGGGTATCTTATTTGGCTGATGTCAAATTTTAAATGATATTAATATGTGAATCATGGTAGAGAGACATTTTTATATTTTACTTTTTTAAGTGAACATATATTTTTATCATATTTTATGAAATATTGATATTATCCTTAAATTTTTTACCTTTTACTATTAACTTTTAACATCAACAATGGAAAAATTAACACAATTCACTTTCGACAGAATAAGGGTGTTGTATTTCTTGGGATATCTATTGAAACCATTTTGGAACAATTTTCCTATCATTTTATTTAAAAAAAAGAGGGCTAGGGTTATGATATGGTGTTGAACGGCACTTTCAACAATATTTCAGTTATATTGTGGTGGTCAGTTTTATTGGTTGAAAGTGGCATTAAACACCATAAATCTAAGTCTAAGCCACACATTGTTGGCATTAATAAATTTCTGATGAAGTGGAGTCAATATTAGTCTTTTTTGTAGAACATTTTTTGTTATTCTTTTCACAGCTGAATTCTTTGTGACTTGGGGAGCCAGAACAGAATCAGGGGCACCATCTGTGGCTGCTGGAGCACCACTTCCACCCATGGGAAAGTCGCTTGGAAAATTATCAACAGATGATCTAGTTGCCGTCATTGAAAGAGGACTTAAACTTTACTGTAAGTTTCAACTGCAACGGTGGTGTAATGTTTAGCGTTCTCGCCTCGAGTGCGGTAGAACGTGGGTTCGAACCCCGATCGGGTCCAACTAAGAATGTTGGCCTAGTACAGAGCGAACCTCATCATCATTTCATTGAAATTTAATTTATTCTCGCCATGATATAGCTGAAAAATTGCCCTGTTGGCATTAAACAACAATCGCTCACTCTCGACAGATAATTGGAGGGCTATCTGTATTTAAACAATTTGTACATAAGAGGGCTATCTGTATTTAAACAATTTTTATATCAGAACAATTTGCAGGTCGATTTGCATAATTCCATCAAAACTCTTCTGATATGGAGTAATTTTCTCCCAATCTGTTGGGTCTATTAAATGCACAATATATTAGATAGGTTACTATGAGGTATTGAAAGGGAACAGAAGAAAATGGTTTAGTGTACAGTGAAACTCATCTAAAACCAAATGACAAAAATAGTAGTTTTTACTCAATAAAAAATAACATGGAATATATTATTTAATTTGTACAGGTAGAGAAAACAGAGATCTAGATATCCTGATTTTTAAGGAAGTACTAGACAACATGGCCAGGGTGGATAGGGTGTTAACAAAACCTGGAGGATCTCTACTAATGGCAGGCCAGAGTGGAGCAGGACGGAGAACAGCTGTTTTGTTGGTGGCTCACATGCACATGATGCAGTTATACTCTCCTAAAGTTTTCAGGGGATACTCGATGAAGCATTTCAAAAATGATTTGAAACATGTAAGCATATTTAATGGCATAACAGGAAAAAAATAATTGTTTCCTCAAAAATTGTTGAACCAATTACAAATTATCAAAAATGGCATAACAGAAAAATATAATTCTTTCCTCAAAAATTGTCGAACCAGTTACATATTATCAAAAATGGCATAACAGAAAAAACAATTGTTGAACCAATTTATTATAAAACCAGGGAGTGTTTTCTCATGTTAATGTCCTACAAAGGAGAAATACCACTACTGTCTGGATCTGATGATAGGAAAAAGTATTTAATGTTCATTGTAATTTGGAGGCTAGAGCTCAACGATACCAGTTTTTTATTTAGTATTCAAATCGAGTGTCATAGTAGTGTAAAATAATTTTCTAGTCCAGCAGAATATAATATAAATGCAAGTAATATCCATCCTGCAATTATGGGGGAGCCAATCACATTCCAGATGAATAATTTACGACTGCAAGTATTTCTCTAACTGTTGACCCACAGGTGATGAATTGAGAGTATCAGAGTGTGATCAGCTGTGGGTTACTAACTACAGCGATTTCAATAAGGGCCGCTTCAAATTTCAATTCAGCCTGTTCAATACAATCTTATTGAATACCCTTTAACTATGGAGTAATGTTAGTATGAGAGGGGATTGTTTATTCTGTTGATATTGGTGGAATTGATGACCACCACTGGCACTGTTTAAACTTTCTTTTCATAATTATTTGTATATCACTTATAAGTGTACTCTTACAGGTGATGCAGCTAGCTGGTATTGAAGGGGAACAAGTTGTGCTGCTTCTTGAGGACCACCAGTTCATTGAACCTCAGTTCTTAGAGATGATAAACAGTCTGTTATCCAGTGGTGAAGTTCCTGGTCTGTATACCCCTGAAGAATTAGACCCCATCCTGGGGCCACTGAGAGATATGGCATCAGAAGCAGGATTCAGAGGAACCATGGTCAACTATTTTGCTTCCAGTAAGTTTTT
The DNA here is from genome assembly GCA_002080005.1 of Gigantidas platifrons. NCBI lineage: Eukaryota > Metazoa > Mollusca > Bivalvia > Mytilida > Modiolidae > Gigantidas > Gigantidas platifrons. The sequence continues at coordinate 97,085 of MJUT01011101.1, read as the reverse complement.
CAGTACCAGTTCTATATTTAGAAGCAAGCATTTTGTTTGTATCTATTGAAATAAAAAATTTAAATAAACAATGATCAGCTATATTATCACTCACAACAATACAAAAACACCCCTCGTCAAAAACATGTAAATGTCAGAAATCAATGGTTATCTAGCTCCTTGCTTGGGACAGGCATATATGTGTGCTGGGGTTAAACCAGTTAATAGGATCATATCCATTTCTCTTTCCTAGATCTAAAGCAGCCAAACAAAAACAAACAATAAAAAACAGACTCGCTTCAAATCATGGAAAACACACACACACTTACGGATGCATGCACCTGGAACAATTCATCATGAATTGCTGTTTTTTTTTCATTGTAATGGGAGCAGTTGACCCCTTTTTACAAAATTCTAGATATATCCCTGCTATTGGGAAATCATTGCATGCATGTATTAATTTGCAAATTTAAAATGGTTGTTATGTCTGTGAGATTTTTTGTTTTGACAGACAGAGGTTGTCTTGTATGTTGACAGCGTCACAGTATTGTTAACTCCTCTTACCACAAATTAAGCAACACTTTACCATAATCCTTATAATCTAGTAAACTGCATTTCCTATTTTCTTTAAAATTGAGGGTTAGGGTTATGGTGTTTAATGCCACTTTCAATAATATTTCAGTTATATCGTGGCAGTCAGTTTTATTGGTGGTGATAAACACTGATTACATCGGTAGTAATCCAACAATCCAACTACCATACATTCACGACCACAACAACCCCCTCTTGAAATAGATTTTCTTTATATTTCCACATAATTCTCATTGACTTTTTACACATCAATGGAGGACAAGAGACGCAAAAAAAATATGGACTGTTTAATCTTAAATCCTCCACACTGCCACCAAAAAAAATCAATTAACGCAAAGTCAATCTTAAATAATGATTTGTGTACCCGATGTTTCCAGTTTCTCTGGATTGTCCATTTTTGATTGCCCCTTTTAAATTCTCTAGCGTTTATTTATTTTATCTTTAAACAGGAATAAAATGTAACTTACACATAGCTTTGATTATGGACTGTACAAACAGTAAATTTACTGTTAACTGTGAGAGTAATCCTGCCTTGTATAAAGAATGTGTTGTACAGTGGATGGAAGGGTGGAGCAGAGACAGTATGGTCAAGGTAACATTAGTCAATAGAAACAGAAAATCTGCACTTTAACTTGTAATACAGTTGTCTCCCACTAGTGATGCCACACTTTCTGTAATGAAAAGTGGCCTTATAAGAGGGGTGGTCTCTCTTGTGGGGGACAATTCAGTGGTATTTTATTACATGGTATCTTGGTGCATCTTAGATCTGTCCTGAAAAGAGAAGTGTCCTAAGAGGGGGACTATTAGTACAGGGTTTTGTATCCTATTACAAAATAAGTGCCAATCATTACATTGTATTCAGTGTGTATTTCAAATTCCACATAGTCAAACCTACAAATGCAGTCACCTCTATTAAGCAGTCACCTGTATTAAAAGGTAAACTTTTTCGTCATATGCACTGAACCTTTATTAAGAGGTCACTTGTCTTGTAAGACCACTTTATCTTTGTCCCAAAGGAGACCTCTAGATACAGGTTTGGCTGTCCTCTGCTGTGTCAGCTATTACAGTTGTGGATTACCTATGCTCATAAAAGGAGCCTGAGAGGAACACAAATTTTTATCTTTTTTTAATGGTATTTTCCATATACCATGGTAATAGCTGACAAATACCCTGCATTACGGAACTATATATGTCAAATACTGACTGACGGAGAAAAAAAGCTACAAAAAACGCTTGTGATCAACCAATCAAAACGCAGCATTCTTATATTCTTATATAAGGTAAAATATTTTCATTATGAACACATCATCGTCATGGTAAATACCACTGACTGACGGAAATAAAAAAAATATACAAACACTTGCCATCGGCAAATAAAAACACAGCATTCTTATAAGGTAAAATATTTTTATCATAAACAATTCATCATCCACTACACCACCGTGTCCCCTTTAATTTATTGTTATATGTTTATTGACTTATGAACTAATTTTGCAGGTTCCATACATGTTGTTAACAAAACCACCAAAGATAGAAGGAGCAAGTATAGGAGAAAGGAAGGCACACAAAAGGAAGTTGTCAGGAGGGGAAGACCTCCTTAAGTGTTTCTTACATGTACATGAACATTGTGAACAGCTGAATTTAGGGGCGACGCCCAGAAGATATGTAGCTTTCCTAAATACATACAACCAGGTGTATAATAATAAGAAAAAGGGCATCGAAAGAAGACAACATCACTTACAGGTAACTATGGCAACAAAATAAAGGTTAAGGGTCCCACCTACAAGATGATATAGCTAGACAAATTCAAATAAGAAATAATTCATGAAAGCCATAATGTGTTTTGAGTTTTAACATGGGTTGGTAGGATAAAATTTACTAATATCCTGCAAACCCATGTTAAAACTTTCATCACATGACTTCCATGAATTATTTCGATTCTGATATGTCTAACAGTACAAATATGATAGCACACTTTTAAGAAAGACAGTAATTTAATGTTTACAGATGCAAGATCGCACACAATTTATGTGACTACGTTGGCCGTTCCTTTTTCCACATTGTGAAATTCAACAAAGTTTTCACTCGTAAATTAAATTGGATTGGTTGATAATAGATATTATCGCGTGTAAAGATCAAAGGGAAAATGTACAAATCACTGATAGTAAATCATATAGGAGAAAAGGTGGCACTTGAATGGTCCTATGGACATAAGTTAAGAGTGCCTTGTAACTGGCCAAGAATGACCACACCCATCAAACTATTGCTCATCAGCAGTTGTGGTCAGTTATCAGTCATATGCAGGGAGTGATTTTTTCTTCAAATATGGGGCTTTCATTATCGTGCCGTTCTTAGATTGTGTTGTGTATTAGATTTCTAACCACACTAGTGGACACCTAATTCTTTTTCAGAAGTGGTATCTCACAGCGGAGAAACTAGGTCTTATTTTTCTACTCATGGGTTCCCATAGAATTTTTAAATCTTATGTCTTTCGATATATATATGCAATATTGCAACCATGTGTATATAACTAGACAATTTATTTTGGTTTAAGGGTGTTTTATGGTGTTTAACACCACTTTCAACGATATTTCAGTTATATTGTGGTGGTCAATTTTATTGGTGGCGGAAACAAGAGTACTACCATAAAACCACAGATCTGTCACAAGTCACTGACAAACTTTATCACATAATGTTGTACACCTAGCCCTGATCGAGATTCGTAATCACAACATCAGTTGTGATAGGCACTGATTGCATAGGTAGTTGTAAATCCATGTTCATGTTGAATATAAAGTCTGACAAAGTTAGAGTAACACTGTCTTCATGATATTCTGTTGGAATCTTTGATTGTACAATAAGGGGCCCAGCTGGCTCAATGAGTTAGGTCACTGGATCTTTGATTGACAATAAGGGGCCCAGCTGGCTCAATGAGTTAGGTCGCTGGATCTAACAACTCATACAAGTCTATCACCAATACGGCGTGGGTTTGCACCCGGCTTTGTAAATTACAAAAAAGGGTGCACTCAACTCGCAACCGCAAGTGATAAAGTTTACCAGTTGCTTGCTTATGGTCGGTGGTTCTCTCCTGGTACTCCGGCTTCCTCCACCACTAAAACTGGTCGCCATGATATAGCTGAAAAATTGTTGAAAGTGGCGTTAAACACCAAAAATCAAATCAAATTGATTGACAATAAAGCCATACTGTATACTGTATTCTATTGTGTTAGGCTGGTGTTAGCAAGTTGAATGAAGCCAAACAACTAGTAGATGAACTGAAGGGGAAAGCAGCAGAACAGAGTCAACAACTAGCTATTAAGCAGTCAGAGGCTGACAATGCCTTAAAAGAAATTACTGTTAGCATGCAGGTGAGTTCTAATTGATTAAATATGGTCGATACTTTCTAGCTTACCTGGGACAAGGGTACATGGTCAATGTGAGGTATTTTCATGTTACATTTATATCTTCCTATCTAATTATCCTAAACATCTGTACCAAAACAATAATATTTGTCAGGGATTTTCTTTGTATACTGTAGTCCTTTAATTTTTTTATATATTTTTTTCTGGTTGGAAAACCAAGATGGCTGACATCTCTGGTAAAATGTTATAGAGCAATTTTCTCTGAAATTTCTTAAAGATTGAACTCATATATGACTATCATTGTTTGTTTAGATTAATGGAAGTCTTGTTTTATATTGGGTATTGTAAGACTTCTAAGTAATAAATAGGTGACTCTGCTTTATTTTATTTGGTTTTAAAATTGGTGGGGGAGGGGGTATTTTTAGTGGAAAAGAAAATAGAATTAAAAGGGAAAAAAAACAATTGTGATATATGAATATATGCATTTTTTTTTACAAAAATTCTGAAATAAAAAATAAAAAATATATATATATACTTCTCTATTTGAATATCCTGCTTTTCATTATCTCAAAAATCAAATTACGTTTTGTTAATGTTAATATCTCGTTAGCAGTCACAAAACTAATACCTTTTATCTTTGATAAATATAATATCGTTGATATGTTTTGCTGGAAATATGACATCTCATGACATCTCAAGCGTTGCCTTCGATGTGATATTGCTATGAGAAATCCATTCTCACAAAGCCAATCAAAAATAGTATATATCCATAGTAACAGTTTTCTAAATATGCACACAATTTTGTAGAATGCTGGAGACCAGAAGAATGAGATGGAGGTATTGAAGGGTCAAGCTGCCGAGGAGGACAAAGTACTACAGAGGAGGAAAAAGGATATTGATGCTGAATTAAAGGATGTAGAACCTCTTGTACAAGAGGCCAAGGCAGCTGTTGGTAATATCAAACCTGAGTCTCTGTCTGAGATAAGATCTCTCAGAGCTCCACCAGACATTATTAGGGATATCTTAGAAGGTGTATTGAGGTTGATGGGAATATTTGATACATCTTGGGTTAGCATGAAGAGGTAAGTCAAAGGTTGATTTTTGGTTTATAATAACTTGAGTAGATTCCTTTGACAACTCTAAGAAGAGTTTGAAGATACCAAAGGGGTAATCAGAATCTGTATATCGAAGAAGAACAGACGACACAATAGCCGAAAGAAAAAGTACAAAAGAACAAACAACGATCTACAAAACATACACATAAAACTACATTTGGTCTATTTGCAGAATCAATGAAAATTGGGAGGATTAAGTTGTATCCATGTCTGTACGTCTGTACATCTAACATTTTGTTTCTGCTCGATAACTTAAATTCCTCATAAGCCAATCATTTGAAATTTATACACAAGGTTGGGCCATAAAATTAAGGCTAACTTCACTTTTGGACTTTACCTCTCTTTTGGTTCTGGATTTCTCCCCCTTTTCACATAAGCTGGAAGAAGGGGTTGCATCAGTGTTCTATGAACACATTCTTCCACTTTTCTTGGATAACGTGAATGCCTGAATATTTGGAAATAAAATCACCAGTCCCCCTCAAGTTTGACAGTGTATTATGTCAGAGGTGATAATTTTAGCCACAGTCCTCTACCCAACTCCCTGGATGGTCCTCTTGTAAGACCACATTTGTAATAGGGTAATACTACTGTATGATGGTTAATAGAAATATTTTATTGAAACAGTGATTTAATAGAGTAATATACATGTATAGAGAATATCTCAACTGCATTTGAAGACTGATTTAGATGTTTATTTGTCATCCAAATTAAGATATATATATATACAAATATATATACATGTAAAGTGTTACTCAATATATATATATTAGGTGGTACTTTTTATTAAAATGTGAACCATTTTCATGAATATCTTATACATCACTCTTTAAAATCAGGAGGTATCAAAGAAAACAAAGACCATTTTAGGCAGGTAAAAGTACCTGGTAGTCCACCCCACCCCCACCCCTTAACGAAGNTTTTGGTTCTGGATTTCTTCCCCTTTTTACATAAGCTGGAAGAAGGGGTTGCATCAGTGTTCTATGAACACATTCTTCCACTTTTCTTGGATAACGTGAATGCCTGAATATTTGGAAATAAAATCACCAGTCCCCCTCAAGTTTGACAGTGTATTATGTCAGAGGTGATAATTTTAGCCGCAGTCCTCTACCCAACTCCTGGATGGTCCTCTTGTAAGACCACATTTGTAATAGGGTATGATGGTTAATAGAAATATTTTATTGAAACAGTGATTTAATGGAGTAATATACATGTATAGAGAATATCTCAACTGCATTTGAAGACTGATTTAGATATTTATTTGTCATCCAAATTAAGATATATATATATATACAAATATATATACATGTAAAGTGTTACTCAATATATATATATATTAGGTGGTACTTTTTATTAAAATGTGAACCATTTTCATGAATATCTTATACATCACTCTTTAAAATCAGGAGGTATCAAAGAAAACAAAGACCATTTTAGGCAGGTAAAAGTACCTGGTAGTCCACCCCACCCCCACCCCTTAACGAAGGCCTGTATATCATTTTACATGTCAAGAAGGAAACTATTTTCAATATTCAGGCTATTTTAAATTTCTAATATTTTTAGTTTCTTGGCTAAGAGAGGAGTAAAGGACGAAATACAGACCTTTGATGCCAGGAATATCAGCCCAGAAATCAGGAAGAGTGTAGAAGAATTACTGAGGAAAAATGGAAACTCATTTGAAGCTAGGGTACTTGTTCTGTAAACTATATAGATCAATCACAACAAATGTAAATAATGGCAGTGAATATTTCAACCAATCACAACAAATGTAAATAATGGCTTTGAATATTTCAACCAATCACAACAAATGTAAATAGTGATGGTGAATATTTCAACCAATCACAACAAATGTAATGTAAATAGTGATGGTATTGTTTGTGTCTGTATCCTTGTCACATGATTTGACGTTACTGCTTGGTTTTTCTACAGTTGACGGAATTTAATCAAGCTTTACCACATTCCTTCTCATAGCCGACTGATATGCACCTATTTTTCTTGAAAATATCGTTATTTAGGTTTCCCAATGCCTATCAAGGTTGAAGCTATTTTTCAATGTTTTATGCATTAATGGAGGACAAGCCACAGATTTCTTTTTGCAAAACATGCAAACTATTTTAGTTCAAGTAAATGACGAGAAGCATGATTTTCTGTGGCAAAAAAACAAAAACGAAAAAAAAAGTTTAGTTTGAATCCTAATTGAAGTTAAGTTAAGTTCTGATAAGTGAATTTCCCTTTTTTAAGCAAAATATTTGAAACTGAAATGTGTTAAACTTGGTTTAAACAGCTATAAAATGAAGGTTAATAAGGCACTGTTTAGGAGGTTTCTTCTATAACAGCTATAAAATGAAGGTTAATAAGGCACTGTTTAGGAGGTTTCTTCTCTTTTTCATCAGTTACCACTTTCATCTCTGATATAGGTAGGGGTTTTTGTGGTCATTATCGTACAATAGTTGGATTTATAACTACCTATGCAATCAGTACCTATCACCACTGAAGTTGTGAGCTCAAATCTCGCTCAGGCGAGGTGTACTCGTTACAGCATTATGTTATAAAGTTTGTCAGAGACTTGTTGCAGGTCAGTGGTTTTCTCCTGGCACTATGGTTTCCTCCGCCAATTACACTGACTGCCACAATATAACTGAAATATTGTTGAAAGTGGCATTAAACACCATAACCATAACCATAATATATGTAATAGCACTTTCAATAAATAAGTGCATTATAAAATCTCTAACTTTATATTTTATTTTTAGAATGCCAAAAGAGCATCAGTTGCTGCTGAACCTTTAGCTATCTGGGTAAAGGCCAATGTTAAGTATTCATATGTCCTAGAAAAGATTGGACCGCTGGAAGCTGAACAAAATGAACTGATGAAGTAAGACACAATTAACTGTTATATTGATTGATTGATTGATTGGTTGATTGGACATCTATTTCATGAATTTTTGTTTAATATTAAATTCATGAAATGAACTACAATGGAAAAATAACAGCACAAGACTATTAACCACTTTAATATTTAAGATTTAGAATAATATTTGGTTAAATACAAACATCAGCTTTACATGTAATTTTATGTTTTAGAATATGATTAAAACAAAAATATGCATTTTCAAGTGCAAGATTGTAATTTAGAAGTTTTACTATGAGTAAAAATGTTTCTTAATATTTTTTTTTATTAAATACTTAATTGAAATAATTTTGACATTTAGGAATTTAGCAAAGGCTCAATCCAGAATGGACAAATTGAAAACAGCTTTGGATGAAGTTGATGCTAAAGTTGCCTCCCTTAGAAATAGATTTGAGACCTTTACCAAGGAGGCTGCCGAGTTGAAAATCAAACTCGATAAGGAAAATGAAACAATTAAAGCAGCTGAGATGCTGGTGACAAAACTTGATGGAGAATATCAAAGATGGAGTCAACAGGTAGCCATGTTTTATCGTTCAATAATTACATTTGTTGTGGGGTCGTTGTGGTCATGATCGTATGGTAGTTGCATTAACAACTACCTATGCAATCAGTTCCTATCACCACTGAAGTTGTGAGTTCGAATCCCACTCAGACAAGGTGTACTCGATACAACATTATGTGATAAAGTTTGTCAGTGGCTTGCAACTGGTCTGTGGTTTTCTTCGGGCACTGGTTTCCCCTGCCAATAAAACTAACTGCCACGATATAGCTGAAAAATTGTTGAAATACCATAACCATACATTTGTTGTACAATAAAGGTATACAAATAACAGTCTCCTGGTACCTGATTCATGGAGAACAAATGGTAACAGTATAGCATGGAAATGACACCCTGAAAAACAGTTGGAAGGATAGTTGCTTTCTGATGTTTTCAGTAAAATTTTTAATTTTTAGACATTACAGAATTAACACAATGTATACATATATTGTATGTAAATATAGAATTTATTTGCCTCACTTCGAACAGGCCAGTAAAGTTCAACAAAGACTTACCTTTCTACCTGTTTCAAAAGCTTGTACAAATAAATTGCGGTAGGTCAGTGGTTTTCTCTGGGTACTCCGGTTTCCTCCACCAATAAAACTGACCATCACGAAATAACTGAAATATTGTTGAAAGTGGCATTAAACACCATAACTCTAACCCACAAAGTAACAATTTGATGTATGTGTATATCTTTGTAACTTTGTTACATGTGTACTGTGTGTAAGGTTAGATGTATGTGTATATCT
>MJUT01011101.1:59242-86236 GCA_002080005.1 Gigantidas platifrons | reverse complement strand
GTGTGTAAGGTTAGATGTATGTGTATATCTTTGTAACTGTGTTACATGTGTACTGTGTGTAAGGTTAGATGCAAGAGAAAGAGAGAGAGAAAAAAACATTATGTTGCTTCCAGAAATAATTTCATGTGTCTCTTCCTTAAAATTGATGTCTGCAGACTAGCATGCTACATCATTAAAATGTTTATTTGTATGAAGAAATGTGTTTAATTCACAAAACATCTAAAAAAAAATGGTACAGGTCAGGTGAAAAGGTTGACGAAACGATCAGGTTTTTATTTCTGCATTTTGTTAATTCTGTTGAAAACTTAACCAAAGTGAATGTGATATATACATTGTGTAATGGGACATTAAAAAAAAGTAGTGTGTGTCTAGCTACAAGTACAGTGTTATAGCTAGCGCTCGTCACTTTCGTCATTGACAAATGATTTTCGAGTATTAATTCCCGTACCCAATTCGTCACTTGAATTTTCAATAAAAATTGTATAAAAATGTTTGTAACAATCCATTCTTCTTCTTCATTTGCTGATTAAAACTAATTAGTCACAACAATGACAATTTTATGACACGTTACAAGCCAATCAATGGATTATAGAATTTTTGTTTGATTGTGTAATCTTTGATCTCACCTGACTTGATTTACCTGGTTAAAGATAATGATCCCGACATAGAATTCAATCAACGATAATGATTTTTTTTTATAGTTATGACATGTACTCAAAATACCACAGTATGTATTTTAAGTGGACATATTTTTGTAATCGTCATTCATTGCACGATTCGTCACAATGTCTGCCATAACAAACTATTGTTGCCATGTTTCATTTATGAAAATGTTGATATCATGTTTATTGAAATCTATCATATCCATTAAGTATTTTGAAAGTGATTTTCTCGAAAAGTAAGAAACTTAAAAAATAAAAATGGTGCAATCAACAGGAGTTCGCAATCCACCTAAGCTACTTTTAACCAAACAAACTTTTGATGTATTTATTCTCATTTCTGGGAAATGAAATCTTTGTTCTCATATTTAATATGGTCATTTATATGTGAAGGTTGCCATTCAATTTGTTGAAATGCACTGTATGAGGACGCATAAGTTTTTTTATCGATCAGCATCCGGGTAACAGTTGCGTTCTATTTATAGAACTATTTACAAACAGATGTACACGTGTCTGCAGTTAAAAAAAAATAGCAAAAACAAAAATAATGACTTCAGTATTTTTATTCCATTTGTTGCAATTTTATTGTGAGGTCTGAGAAATAATTATTTATTTTACAACTTGCTGTAGTTTTTGACGTTTGTTCTATATATTCATTACCTACAAAGAATCTATATAGAAGTTGGACCATTGGGAAAATTGGCAGAGACATATTTTTTTTCTGCTGAAGACTACACAAATATGAATTATTACAATTGTTGTGGTATTAGACCAAAGCACAGTAACATCAAAAGGAGGGGGCGGGGGTAATTACAATTTGTGTGGTACTAAATCAAAATAGTGGCAATGTTATGTATTATCAGTTGGTTGCTAATTTGCAGAGTATGTTCCCATCCTAAGAGGTTTTCATAGCTTTTTAATTTCCATTACTAACCAATAAGGCAAAGTAGCTGATTATAAGATTAAGCTCATTACATTCTTGTTTATTCATAATTAGAAAAAACAAATCTGTTCCGCAAAAGTGACTAATGGTCTCGAAATCCTGGCTAAATCCCTGAAGTATGAAATGTTTATTTTCTAGGTTGGAGAGCTTGCTTCAGAAATTCAAGAATTACCCAAGAAAGCTCTATTAGGAGCTGCCTTTATAACATACCTAGCTCAAGCTCCAGAAGATGTTAGGAGGAATTGTCTGAAGAGCTGGATGGAAGCTCTGAGTGTGCAGGGATTTGATTTACGTAGATTTCTTAGTACAGAGAGTGAACAGCTGATTTGGAAGTCTGAAGGATTGCCGTCTGATGATTTGTCTATGGAGAATGCACTTGTCATTTTACAGGTATACTGTTTAAAAAACTTATGCATTTTGTTGTGTTCAATTATGGTTTTTTTTTCTATTTTGAAAATATTGAAATTTTAATGTGATAGTTTTTATCTATTTTTAATCATTATACATCAGATTTTTTTTTTTGAAAAAAAAAATTGTTATCAAAAGTTAAATTTCCAATATGAATAAATTGTTATGGTCGTACATGATGTTTTTTTTTTTATATTAAACATTTGCATGAGATATATTATAAATAACATAAATAAAATATACATGCATGTATTTTATGTCTTGTATGCCTGAAGTAATGCTTGAACTAGAAATATTATACTGAACTAGAAATATTATACTGCAAATACTTTTTATGTAATGTATATGGACTATGATAGATATTTATACCAAGATCTGTTCTAGCTAGATAGTTCAGTTAGTCATAAAATATCACACAGTTTTAAGTCCCTGCAATTGTCCTCGTCCAAATGACGATGAATTATGAAAAATAATAAACCTTTTTTAATCAAAGTCAAAAGTACAGATTATTTTTTACTTGAGTTAACCGTGTATTTGAATTATCGTAGAAAATTAAGCTACTACAAAAGGATGATGTTCTTCTTCCAGTTGCCCCTGGAAACAACTGATGCTAGTTTAATGTAATAATTTTCAACTGTAGTTCACACTAATTTAAAATCTTGTTCTTGTGATTTTTTTTGGACCATTTTCAAGACTGACAAAAATACAATTATCATTTTGTTTCGACCTCATATCCAACTGTTGATATCAATGTTTTCAAGTCAGAAATATGCAAATGTAATTAAGAATAATTTGTTTTGATTGATTTGATGTTGTTTAATGTCAAGTGAGCAGTATTACAGCTATATTCATGACGATAATGAGTTTACAGTCAATAAAGCATGGATGTAGAAAGTGGCACTAGAGTGGGCCTCTGGATGAATATTTTGATTGCTAAAAGAAAACAGGAGATGATAGATAAGGTCGGTAAATTTTGCCTTGAAACAGGCCACTCACGACCACATATAAAAAAGTGTTGATCATTATGAGCTGCTGCCTATTGTGTTTTATGTGTAACGAGTGTGGGTATTCACAAAAACAACCGGCAATCATTTACGTTCCATTCTAAAGGCATCCTTCGTATATGAAACATCAACCAAAACTAGCAATTGTCCTTTTAAGAGGAATTGTACCTCATAGTGGAAAAACTTGGTCTTGTATCTACATCTAGAGGTTTGGTTTTGATCAAATGTCTGCAAATGAAATTGCAGATATCTGTAACAAAATATTTTTTAGACTCTTAGCAAAACGAAACAAGAATTAAAATTGCTTGTTATATTCTGACTAACTGAAAATATATAATGCTTTTTTTTAAATCTATAATAATTTATAGATCAATGGTATAGATGCTGGGGTAAGATATATGTCATTTCCTCTTAAGAATAAATAAATTAAGTTTGATTTTCTCCCTACACAAGTGCACTCTTTTGTTCATCCGCCATGACATCTATTTATTTTCCATGATTTTCACACATCTTTTATTTTGATTTCATGGTTACAGTTTTCTTTTTTTATTGCTGATGTGGGGAAAATGTTTAGTTTTTTTTCTCATTATTGTAGCTTTTTCAGTGTGAGTGAGCTTACATGCTTTTTGTGTCGCTTGCTTAGCAGAACTGAGATATCGGATTCTTTATCCGTTCTTTTGCAACATTTACATATTTCGATTGTCATCGCATCATTTTTATAGTAATTCACACCCCCCCCCCCCCCATCCTCCCTCTTACATCACAATTAATTAAATTTATCCAAAAAACTTGACCACTTTTCTTCTAATTATGTACTAATACAAATGTACCGGTCTATATTTCTTACTTAACATGCCACTGGGATAGGGACGAGCAACTTATATCTTTCTCATAAAACTCTTTTATTTTTTTTTCTTCAGAGAGAATGGGGATTGTGAAATTTGTTTCCAAAAATTTTATCTGCTATTTTGCTTTTTTAAAAAGTAAAGATTTTGATGTTTAAACGAAATCCAGGATAGAAATACAAATTCAAAACAGAGACGTGGAACATTTCATCGCTATTCTATAACTCTTAGTGAGTTCTTTAGTGATAACCATCACTCATAGCTCAAAAGTGAACGTAAGACATTTTCTAAGCCTAAGATCTACCTTACATAATGAACAATTACAGTCAAACCTGCCCATGTGGTCACCTGTATTAAAAGGTCACATTTTTCTTTACCTGTCATAGAACCTCATTTAAGAGGTCACCTATCTTATAAGGCCACTTTTTCTTGCTCCCAAGGTACATGTTTGACTGTACTTATTATCAGTCTTTGAGTCATTTTGTTGCTATGACATCTCACAAGTTTTCTACTAAGCCCCCTAATACATGTTTGACTGTACTTATGAACTGTCCTTGAGTCATCTTGTTGCTATGACAATATTTTGATCAGTTTATGGACAAAAACATATGTTATTTGCATTGAACATTGTGGAAAAAATGGACCCTTAAAGGGAAATAACTCCTGTGAAATGTATGATTTTAGAATCAAAGTAGGAAATGTTGTATGGTTTATTAGGGCGTCATTCCATTACACAGTACATTGTATCAGCTGATGTATCTCTGTACCTGTACGATTTCATCATAGCATTGTATGGAATGGTCAACATTTTTAGGAACATTTCTTTGTGGATTTTCCCCATGAGTTCTTCTTTATAAAGTGGTCATCGCTCATTCACCAACTTTTCCTTCTATATTATTATAACTGTAACAGTAATTATTTATTTCTTAGTTCAATCACACGACACACATTAAGTTATAATTGTTTTGTTTCACATGATTTTACAGGGAGATGTGGTAAGTTTTTCAATTAGAACCTTTTGATTACTTTCATGATATATACTGGTACAACTTTTATCAAAAACAAATTAAATTACTGATGCTAAATTAAGTAGACATTACATTGAGTCAAAATAAGGCATTAATGGTGGAAATATTCATAAAAATATTTAATTTTAGATCAAGCAATGTAACATTGTTGCAGAGAGAAGTTTGTTTCTATTATAAACACACATTTTTAGAGATCCTTGTTAGAGTTGGATCTCTGAACTCTTTAAAGAATTAAGTCTTCTGGAAACTAATCTTAGGGACGTTAAGTCTTCTGGAACCTGATCTGTGGAGCGTTAACTCCTTTAGAATCTGATTTTTAGAGTTTATTCTTCTGGGAACTGACTGTTCATGATATGTTAAGAAATAGCTGAGTGTATAAATATCTTTTGTACGTCATTGTTTTTCAATTGTAAATTTGACACATTTTGACAAAGGTTGCTTTGAACTTTTTGATTTTTAATTTGGAGTTAGGTGGTCCTAAATAATAGAAGTAATTCTGATAAAATTGTTCAACCATTTTGGTCGTCACCACACCAATTTAAGAAGAATGCAGCTGATGTATAAACTATTGTTTCATAAATAAAAATCCCACAAAAACCAAACACACATCTTTTAAGAAAAGAATTAAGATCATTGTATATAATACAAATTCAAGTTGTTTCGTCTAATTTGACCGAGTGTAAAAGATTAGAAGATTTTCCATATTCTACAAGATTGTTTATCATTACACTCCAGCTCTTCATATACTGTTGCTATATAAATGCTTGCTAGTCAGCATAGAAAAACTTGAATAGTTTAGTTATGTATTTATATATATTAACTTGCTAGCTAGCTAATATTAAGCATGTATTTGCATAATTTTTGAAACAAGGGAGATAAATTTTTTTGTAATTTTTTTAACATTAGGACTTGGGAATTGTTCTTTACTAATAAATCATTATGTAGTTAGTTACTAATACTGTCAATAAATCATGTACAGTAGTGCCCCCATTATAAGACCCAACCCACAAAGCCACCCTTCTTATCAGGCCATATTTCAGATGGACTTAGATGGTACAATACTATTACATTGCCCACTTCAAGAGATGTTTACCCTCTTATAAGGTAATTTTTTAGATATATTGTTGTCTTGTTTAAATCCCACAGCCATCCATCTAGAATGTTACTTTTTTTTCAATTGCCAAAATTTCTACATATTTTCACTCTAATGGACTTAAATTTAAATTCAAGCTGCATGAACATGTGTTGTTATTAAATATTTTTATCTTTTGCCTTAAAATCATATAAAAACTTCTCAAAATCAGAAAACCATCTTTGCACAAGGATAAGGACTAACGGGGAGAAGATGTAATATCATCACTGAAACAATGCAAATATTAAGCCTAAGCCATACCTAGATATTAATTAGTTGGTGTGTTACAAAGTTTGTGTTATTTGTGATGATCAACAATCTAATTGAAATAGATCTTTAATTTCCCCCTCCCCTTTTCTCTTATTAAACAGCATATTAGATTAAGAGGGGAGGAGCCATTAAAGATTTAAGTTGATTTGATTGGATGATGATCTGCCACCTGGTTTAATATTGGCAGATGTGTGACTCATAATAGACTGCCATTTCTTTTATAGTCAAAAACAGGTCTTCAATAGTGTTCATGTTTGTGGTATTTAAGGCCGTTTCAACAATATTTCTGTTATATTGTGGCAGTCAGTTTTAAATTTATTGGTGGAGGAAACCGGAGTACCTGTTGCAAGTCTAACAAACTTTATCACATAATGTTGTATCGAGTACACCTCCCATGAACAGGTTTCGAACTCACAACTTTAGTGATGATAGACACTGATTACACAGGTAGTTGTAAATCCAACTACCATGTGATCACAACCATGACGGCCCCCTCTTCAATAGTATGAGACCTATTACTGTATTACATAGATATGTAGTTTTCCTCCTATTGCCATCTCCCTTTCTGCAACAAGACTATTTTGTTGTTACTGTTTTTTTTTATTTGTTTTTTTTTGGGGGGGAGGGGGGGTTGTTTTGTGTGTTTTTTGTTTTGTTTGATTGTTTTGTGATGTTTTGTTTTTGTTTTTTGTTTTGTTCTGTGTTTTATGTTTTGTTTTGTTTTTATGTTTTATGCTTTTGTTTTGGTTTTTAAGGGGGGGGGGGTACTACCTAAGTATACAACAAAATGGAAAATGGTTTTATGAAAGGGAGAAGTAAGCTCTTGGTGATATTAATTCTATGCTAATTTTATCTTTCTTGTTGATAAGAATTTTATTTGGGACATACTGATAAAACTTCTTGTAAATCTCCGAAGTGATCGGAGCATACATCCACAAAATATTTCAGAATCACTTGTAAGAGGGGGAAAGCTCTGTGATATACAAGATTTATAGTTTAGCCATTACATTACTTTCTAGTAGTGATCTCTATTTGAAATCAAGCCAGTAATTTTTGCAGTAAACAGGACTTACAATATTTATCAAGTATACTAGTACTTTACTATTTCCAGGCTGTACTGTTTATTAAAATTTGAACAATTTTCATGAATATCTTATACAACACTCTTTAAAATCAGGAGGTACCAAAGACCATTTTAAGGGGATAAAAGTACCTGGTTCCGTCCCCATTGAAATAAAAAGGGGGATAACTCTTACTTTTTTTTTATGGGATTTCTTTTATTTTATCTGATGTGTGGATAAAAGGAAGTTTATAAACAAGATCAATCTTTTCTTACTAACAAAATCACTTTCAATATATTTATTATTTACTAATTATTTATTTCACCACTATATTCGTTTAAAACAAAAACAAAACTTCACTGATGCAAATTTTAGGAATTTTTTAATATAATATTTCTTTATATATGCAGAAGTATTTGATTTTAATGGAATATCAGTATGCACAGAAAATTACTATCTTAAATAATTTTACTAAGAAAAGAAAATTGAATATCAGGACAATTAATTACAAACAGAAAAATATGATAATTAATTAAAGGGAAGTAATTTGTACGATACATATCTTGTTTTTTTTGGTTTTTTTTATAAAAATTCTTTAAATTGAAAATTGTTTTAAGAAAAAGTTGTGGTAAGAATAATTTTTGCACAAATAATCTCAAATAGTAAAGATTTATACTGCTATTATTTGTGCTTTAATGCTATATATTAATTTTGTTAGAGTGCCTTGAGACCATTCCTGATAGACCCATCATCCAGGGCGACTGAGTGGTTAAAAACTCATCTCAAAGAACACAGACTAGAAGTTATTAACCAGCAGGTATAGTACAGTGTCATATTAGAAGTCTGTGCGTGCACCTAACAATTCCGATGGTGACTACATTGGGGGGAAAATGTTTCTCTATGTAAATTTGGTATATAAAGAAAGATAAATCATTCTTCTTTTCAGTGATTTAAATATTTAAAAATAACAAGAACAATAACTAATAAGACGAATGGTGAAAGTGTACCCTACATTTTTTGTTGATGTTGACATGTTTTATAAGTATGTACAACACTTCCTGCACCAAGTATGGAGGGCTTGGTATGCAAAAATTGGGGTGAAATGTCATTGACGGATACAATATTTGGTAGGTGGAAGCTTGCTGTAGCAGACGATGCTTACATTAGAAATGGAAGCGGAACTAATATTGGTGCGCAGACGTACAATGCTTATTAGTATTTGTAGTAATAGAATATAACTGAACTAGTGAGAACAACAGTTTTATTTTGTGTTATCAATAATTACAACATATTTGCTTTAATTTGATCTCACAGATTGATATTGTCAGTGGCAAGGAGCTGAGTCAGATTAGATCTGTCAGATGTTAAGGGGAGTGTCAGTATCAAGGAACTGAGTCAGATGAGATCTGTCAGATGTTAAGGGGAGCGTCAGTATCAAGGAGCTGAGTCAGATGAGATCTGTCAGATGTTAGGGAGAGCATCAGTATCAAGGAGCTGAGTCAGATTAGATCTGTCAGATGTTAGGGAGAGCGTCAGTATCAAGGAGCTGAGTCAGATTAGATCTGTCAGATGTTAGGGAGAGCATCAGTATCAAGGAGCTGAGTCAGATTAGATCTGTCAGATGTTAGGGAGAGCGTCAGTATCAAGGAGCTGAGTCAGATTAGATCTGTCAGATGTTAGGGGGAGCATAGAGCTTATGATAACAGTTGATGAGAGTTTGTACTAACTGTCACACTTGTAAAATAAATTAAATTTGTTTATATTATTATTATTTTTTTTTTAATTTTATTTATTATATTGAATGAAAGATAAATGGCTATCTATTTCAGGATGCTAATTTTTCCACTTCATTAGAACTGGCTGTACGGTTTGGTAAAACGTTGATTATACAAGAAGTAGACGGTGTAGAACCTGTTTTGTATCCACTATTGAGAGGTGATCTACATGCCCAGGGTAAGGCTGAGGAGAACCTTAGTTTTAATAATAATTACATTATTTAGGAACTGTAAATTTCACTAATAAATAAATATATCTTATTAATCATGTATATGAAAGAACACTGGCTACTGGGCAAATGATACTATGGGAGACAAATAGTCCACCAGCAGATGTTTCAACCCTGAGATAGTAATAAAATATAGATATTTAATTAATTGCACACAACACTTTTCTTGAATAACCTTCATCAGGTACTGTATGTTGAAAGTAAAAAATGAATTTGATTTTCAGTTGGTTTCACATTATTATCCGTCCAAGCTCTTTTTTTTTTTTCCACTTTGTCCTTTTGCATGTCAATTTAGACCAGGAGGTACACATCTTTACCATGAAAGACATACATTATATTAACCTGATATATGATATCCTACAGGTCCAAGATTTGTGGTACAGATAGGAGAGAAGACCATTGATTACAATGAAGAATTTAGATTGTTCTTGACGACCAGGAACCCACAGCCTGAGATCCCTCCTGATGCTGCTTCTGTTATAACAGAAGTCAACTTTACTACAACTAGGGCTGGTCTTACTGGACAGGTAAATACTCACTGAGGTCAACCTCACTAATCTAGAACTGGTCTTACTGTACAGGAAAGTAATCACTGAGGTCAACCTAACTAATTTATAGGTGGACGTTTTTTTAATTACTTAGACAGGTAAATTATCACTGAGATCAGCTTAAGTAATCTAGAGTTGGTTTTACTAGACAGGTAAATAATTACTGAGGTCAACCTAACTAATCTATAGGTGGTCTTACTTGACAGGTAAATAATCACTGATGTCAACCTAACTAATCTAGAGGTCTTTAAACTGATAAATAATCAATGAGATCAACTTCCTCAATTTAGACTGGTCTTACTAAACAGGTAAATAATCACAGTGGTTAACATAGCTTATTTAGAGTTGTTCTTACTAGAGAGGTAAATAATCCTCAAGTTCATCTTTATTACAATTAGATATTGCTTTGCTGCTGAGGTAAATATAGTAAGTTACGATAAATTTTGATAGTAAAATATGATGATAATTACAGTGTTTAAACTACCTGTGTAATCAGTACCTATCACCATTATCGTTGTGAGTTTGATTCCCGTCGATGGCTAACTGTAGTCAATGCAACATTATGTGATTAAGTTTACTAATGACATGCGGCAGGACAGTGGTTTTCGAACTCCAGTTTCCTCCACCAATAAAACTGACCACCATGATATAGCTGAAATATTGTTGAAAGTGGCGATAAATACCATAATCCCAACCCCCACCAATAAAAGTGACCACCATGATATAACTGAAATATTGTTTTTAATGGGGTTGATGTTGCTCAATCTTTAGTTTTATGTGTATTGTTGTGTCGACCAATATTTGTCTCTGTGTCATTTTTATTTTATCCATTGTGTCCTTCTACAACTTGTGACTTCAGATTACCCTTTTGGTATCTTCAAAGTGTTCTTACAGAAAGTAAGAGTAGTCGGTAGTGGATTTTCTCCCAGTACCATAGTGCCTCCCATCAATGAAAATAACCGATAAGACATACCTGAAATATAGAAGAAAATGATGATAAACACTTAATATATTTTTTTGTATAATCATGAAATAAAATATTTCCTCGCTAAAAAAATTGTATATGTTATTTATACAGCTATTGGCCAATACAATTCAACATGAGAAACCTGAGTTAGAGGTTAGAAAGACAGACTTACTGAAGACAGAGGAGGACCTCAAGATACAGCTGGCTAAGATGGAGGAATCACTGCTAGAGGTATGTATACCTTGTAACAATTCTACCTAGCTTATAGAACTTTAACATGTACATGTATTTCTTGATTCAATTAAAACCCTGCCATTTGTGACTGATGTTAATTAGGCTTAATTATAAAAACCACCCTCTAGAAGGTAACTGTTCTTTGTTAAGACCACTTTTAGGATTGTGTTAAGAAAAATCTTCTGGGGCTAATTATTTTGCATAAAAAAATAAAGGAAAATATTTATTACAAATCACAAATAAAAAATAAGTAAACAGTAGAAAAAAATTCAGCATAATGAAAAATAAACAAGTATTTCTTCAAAGAAGTATTTCTTCCTACAAGTATTTCTTCAAAGAAGTATTTCTTCAAACAAGTATTTCTTCATCTAGAATTTGACATTTTTATACATAACAGGCTTTGGAGGATGAAAAAATGAAAAAAATATTCCAATTATCAACCATATCTAATCGAAAAACTGTAGAAACAAGCAAAATCGTTACCCCTAATACACACATGTATGTCTATCATCTCCTGGCTTGGTACAGACACTTCAGTAAATAGTGGCATATTTTATGATTCAAACTGACAAATCACATCTTTTAAATAATATCATATTACAATAAAATGTACTTAAAAATATTCACAATTTACAAATTTTGACATTTTTTTATACACTAAATGCATTTTCGATATTATTTTTTATTTCAGGAACTAGCAGGTGCTAAAGGAAATATTCTGGAGAATAAAGAACTTTTAGATTCATTGAACAAGACAAAAGCCAGTAGTATAACCATCGCTGATTCTCTGTCAGAATCTGTTAGGCTACAAGCTTCTTTAGATCAGGTATATTAAGCTAAATACTGTATAACAGAGAATTCAGTTTAAATATTTTGATATTACTTCCTGGACCAAATTTGTACTTTTTGGGGTTTTGTTTATGGTGTTCAACGCAACTTTCAACAATATTTCTGTTATATAGTGGCGGTCAGTTTTATTGGTGGAGGAAACAGGAGAAAACCACAGAGCTGTCGCAAGCCGCTTACAAGCTTTATCACATAATGTTGTATCGAATACAATTTGCCATGAACAGGCTTCAAACTCACAACATTAGTGGTGATAAGGACTGATTGCACAGGTAGTTGTAAATCCAACTACCATAAGATCATGAACACGACGACCTCCTACTGTACTTGTTGGGAGACTGGATATGTATGAAATGTAGTGTTCAGTAAAAACATTTTTTATTTTACTTGTAATAATTTTAAGTAGAGTTGCTCATATCTGTCATTTAACATTATTATAAAATGACAAAAATGTAGACACACAATCGTTTCATTGCAATTCCTTTTTTTTTAAGTTTGATTTCTCATGAAATATTCTGTTTGTGATTTTCAAACAGATTTTAACCTAATACATGACTTTCGATGCAAAAAAGGGTAGAAGGAACCAAAATAATAACTTTTTTTTACATTAGGCCATGCAAAGTTAATTACTTGGTTCTCAGGCCATTTTTTGTCAAAATTGATGAGGGAGGGCGGCATTTTTTTTTATCCTTTTACTGCTGTAAAAAGTAATGAGGGAGGCATTTTTTTTATTTTTTTTTGTGAAAAATATGGCAATGTATAAATCTTTTCATTACTTTATTGAAAATTTCAATTTTATTTCTTCCGATGGTGGCAGAAACATCACAAGTGGTTAATTTTTATGGAAACGTCCAATCCGCTGGTCCCAACGTACCATTTTTTATCTCCGTAAACAATTCCAATAAGGTACAAGCTTCGGAGAAGCCCCCTATTATGTTTCCTGGTAAAACTGGCAAACATTTGTGCCGAATTTGCACAGAAACGATTGACATTTTGTCTAAATGTCAAACGGAAACACGTTTTTTATTTATACATTGTCATAACGATGCTTTAAATCTCATTTAAGCATGATGCGTTTTAAAGCGTTTCACCGACCACGCGATATAAGAGAAAAACGGATGCGGTTGTTTTTTCCGTACAGACAGCGCTACCGCATTAAAATTATTGTTTTTTACTATTTTTGCAAAAAAATCGGCAATGCGGCGACGAATTTCCACATGCGGGCGGGCCTGAGAACCAAGAAATTAACTTTAAATGGCCTGATTTCTATGCTTTTTTCCCCCATTGATTCTTAAGGAAGAAAAATTGCTGTCTGAAGTCCTTCAGCAGGCTTGCTGTAGCTCTTACTACCTCAGATATATGAGAGGGTCAAATGCCCAAAATTTATTATTACTACATTGTATATAATGTTGCTGTTTTTTTTTTCTCTCTAAATTCCTTAGGGCTGTACCATTTAAATATACCTGGGAGGGGGGAATGCCACTTATTTCAGACCCTCCTCCCTCCATCAATAGAAAAAAAAAACGCCCAACATTAAAAGATATGGTTTCACCCCCACAACCAACAGAAAAATATAAAAAATGTCATTCCTCCCCTCCCAGGTAGACTTAAATGGAACAGCCCTTATACAATTCCTTCCTGCACTGTTCAAACAAACTAAGCTGGACCATAACATTTTCATTAGAACTGGTACAGAAGGAAACCCTTGTTGACTGGCTGTGGTCGTACTGCACTGCACCCACCTCAGTCATTGATTGAGTTAAGAAATGTTAATAATAATTTATTTTTATGTAGTTTTAAATTCAGATCCACATGTTTTTGTTTGTTTGTTTGATGGTGTTTATACACCACTTTCAACAATATTTCAGTTATATCGTGGCGGTCAGCTTTTTGGTGGAGGAAACTGGAGGACCCGGAGAAAACCACCGACCTGTCACAAGTCACTGACAAACTTTATCACATAATGTTTTACACCTCGCCCTGATCTGGATTTGAACTCACAATATCAGTGGCGATCACGGCCACGACTGCCCCCAGATGCACATGTAGTTATATTTATAAGGAATATGATTAAAGCTGTTAAATTAAAACATACATGGTATCCAGAGAAGGTACATTGAAAATAGAGTAGTCACCTATCATAGCAATTTTACATATTTTGTTTTCACTTGCTAAAATTGTTTTAGACAACCATACTTGGGAGTGATTCACTTGCTAAAATTGTTTTAGACAACCATACTTGGAAGTGATTCACTTGCTAAAATTGTTTTAGACAACCATACTTGGAAGTGATTCACTTGCTAAAATTGTTTTAGACAACCATACTTGGAACTGATTTAAAAGTAAATTCCCTGAGTGTCATGTATGATTTAATGATACAGTCTTAAAGGATGTGTTTACTGCCACATTCAACAATATTTCACTTATATCAGTCAAGTTTTATTGATAGGAGAACCATATTTAGATTGTGAAAATGGCCGACCTTCCATTAGTCATGTACAAACTGTATGATATAAAGCTAGAGCAAATTTACAAGGCCACGAATGGAACTCAAGCTTGCATTTTGTTTATTTCTCTTTTGGTCATTGTATGATTTGTCTTTCTTAGATTTACGGCTTCTGATTACCTGTTTGGTATCTTCAAACTTTCTTAGATTTACGGCTTCTGATTACTTGTTTAGTATCTTCAAACTTTCTTAGATTTACGGCTTCTGATTACCTGTTTAGTATCTTCAAACTTTCTTAGATTTACGGCTTCTGATTACCTGTTTGGTATCTTCAAACTTTCTTAGATTTATGGCTTCTGATTACCTGTTTAGTATCTTCAAACTTTCTTAGATTTACGGCTTCTGATTACCTGTTTAGTATCTTCAAACTTTCTTAGATTTACGGCTTCTGATTACCTGTTTGGTATCTTCAAACTGTCTTAGATTTATGGCTTCTGATTACCTGTTTGGTATCTTCAAACTTTTCTTACACACCTTATTGATGGTAGATACTTATTACATAGGTAAATACTAGCATCATATAAACATGGACACTGAGGCCCCTCTGTCGTGTTATAAATTTTCTACATTGATTGAATGCATCATCATTACAGCATAAGACTATTCTGTTCTATTTTTTCCAGGAGCGTAACACTTACCTTCCTTTGGCAGAGAGTGGAAGTAAATTGTATTTTGTTATCAGTGATTTGTCAAAAATTAACAACATGTACAGATTTAGTTTGGCTGCATTCCTTAGACTGTTTAACAGAGCTCTTACAGCTAAACAGGTTAGTTAAACATGTGAAACAGCTTACAGCTGAACAGGTAAGTTAACATGTGAAACAACTTACAGCTAAACAGGTAAGTTAACATGCGAAACAGCTTACATCTTACAGCTAAACAGGTAAGTTAAACATGTGAAACAGCTTACAGCTGAACAGGTAAGTTAACATGTGAAACAGCTTACAGCTTACAGCTAAACAGGTAAGTTAACATGTGAAACATCTTACAGCTAAACAGGTAAGTTAAACATGTGGAACAGCTTATATCTTACAGCTAAACAGGTAAGTTATTGGGGTACCATACAGGGAGATAACTTTTTAAAATCAGTTGAACGTTTTGATCATATGATGTTTGTATGCAGATTTCAAGCATCTCGATGATCAACACCACAGAGAGAAAAGCTGCTATTTGGCTAGTGAGTTTATAGCTCTGAGTCTGTTGGTTGGAATTTGTTAAAATTTTGATATTTATTACAGTGGATATATTCAAACACACTGCCAAAAAAATTAGAAAATGAAACGAGCAGATCAAATTTTACCTGAAGTGTATGG
The DNA here is from genome assembly GCA_002080005.1 of Gigantidas platifrons. NCBI lineage: Eukaryota > Metazoa > Mollusca > Bivalvia > Mytilida > Modiolidae > Gigantidas > Gigantidas platifrons. Next base: position 70,467 of record MJUT01011101.1, on the reverse strand, counting down.
TACCACCTTAACATGTGGAACAGCTTACAGCTAAACAGGTAAGTTAACATGTGAAACAGCTTACATCTTACAGCTAAACAGGTAAGTTAAACAATGTGGAACATATTTGTACATGAAGCATGGACAGTTTTTTAATAAGTTAATTTACTAAATGTGGCACAGGCAAGTTTGTAATAAGTTAATTTACTAAATGTGGCACAGGCAAGTTTGTAATAAGTTAATTTACTAAATGTGGCACACAATTTTGTAATAAGTTACATTTACTTCATGTATACGTGGCATGCAATTTTGTAACAAGTCAATTTTACTACATGTGGCACAAGCAAGTTTGTAATAAGTTCAATATACCACATGTGGCACAGGCAAGTTTGTAATAAGTTCAATATTCCACATGTGGCACAAGCAAGTTTGTATAATAAGTTCAATATACCACATGTGGCACAGACAAGTTTGTAATAAGTTCAATATACCACATGTGGCTTAGGCAAGTTTGTAATAAGTTCAATATACCACATGTGGCACATGCAAGTTTGTAATAAGTTCAATATACCACATGTGGCACAGGCAAGTTTGTAATAAGTTCAATATAACACATGTGGCACAGTCAAGTTCATTACAAGTAGAATAATGCAACAACAAACCAATTCATTGTTTATAAACAGATAAGCATAAGAAATTTCTGTTGCCTACCAAAGTTATGCAGATGTTAGCTATAAAAATCCAGTCATCATAGTATAGTTTTAATATAGCGATTGTTTGGGCCCATCAGGATACTCCTGAGAAACTGGCAGCATAGGGTACACAACATGAAGACAAACATAAAAAAAAACAAAAATGAAATTCAAATATATGAATACTATGTATACAAATAAATAAAAGAAATATTGATTGGATAATTTTATTATAATTAATATAATTTGAAATAATGAAGATATACAAATTACGGTTGGTTTGGTTTGGTTAATGGTGTTTAACGCCACTTTCAACAATATTTCAGTTATATCGTGTCAGTCTGTTTTATTGTTGGAGGAAACCAGAAAAAACACAGACCAGTCGCAAGTCACTGACAAACTTTATCACATAATGTTGTATCATGTACACCTCGCCATGAACAGGATTCTAACTCACAACTTTAGTGGTGATAGTCACTGATTGCATAGGTAGTTGTAAATCCAACTACCATACTATCACGACCATGACCATGACCATGACCATGACGACCCCTCGTACAAATTAAGAATTAAATTATTGTTGTATTATATTATATAGGATGGAGCAGGAACAGATCACAGAATTAAAGCCTTGGCCCAGAGATTGAAAATGTTGGTCTATGAATATGTCTGTAGGTCCTTGTTTAAGGCTGATAGACTCATGTTTGCTATGCACATGGTCCATGGTACAAGACCAGATCTTTTTGAAGAAAATGTAAGTTACAATAGAAATTTATTTAAATTACCAAAGATCAACCAATCACTATTATGGAGGTGTGTTGAGGTGTGAATATTTTCACCTCCTTGTACACTTATCAGTTGAGGAGGTAGGTTATAACTGTTTATTATATAGATAGGTGTGAATTATGAGGATTTATCCGTGAAATAAATTCCGGTATTTCACTTGTGAAATATCAGTTTTTTCCCGCCGGAACTACTTTTACACAACTACAAGTGTGGTGGTTACGTCCCTTGTTGTGGTACAGTGAATACGTATTACATGCGATTGTAAACTGAAAAAATTCTGCGAAATGTTATTGACGACTTTGGCACATAACCAGCATGGCGTCATTGGCGTCATATGAAGACTTCCAGTTTAAAACGTAAAGATTAGACGTTATTTGGCTTCGTGTACGCCTCAATTTTGATCAAATGTAACTAAAATAAGTTTTCAAGGTAAACATTTTAATTATTTTTGTGTATTGTTGTAAATATGACATGTAGGATTTCACATTTTCAAGATGGCAGATCCTTCCAGCTGAACCCCTTAGTATCATTGCTCGTAGATTCATACGAGTGGAATGAAATATACAAATAAAAAAAAATATATATATAAGAAATTTTGAAAGTCTATATAATAAACAGTATAACTAAATCATACATTTTGAATATCAAAATAAAACTCGTGACCGAATACGCATTAATGATTAAACTCGTGGGCGGAACAAGTTCCGCCCACTCGTTTAATCCTTATGCCTACTTCGGTCACTCGTGGTCTTATTTTGATATTCAAAATCTACGATTAGTTATACTATATTTATCCTTTTTAAGCTCACCTGGCTAAATGCTAACGGAGCTTGTATCTTCATCATTTTGCCTCCATTATCGGTTTTCGGTTGTTGTGGCAAACATTTCATATTTTGATCATCTCTGAAACTGTTTGGCCTATAGTGTCTAAACATTGTTAGAAGCTTGTTTGTGAGGGCCTATGCAAAAATCCCCCCTTTTTTTTTATAAAGATATGACTAAAAACATGGATGCTTTGGGCAAGTCTTGTTTCTGAATGACTGAAAAATGTACTTCTGTAAGTGAAACTTCAAGTGCAAAATGATTTGTTAGTTGGTACAAATATTGTTTGTTAGGTCCTCCACAGAAAATCCTCATTTCATATGGATCCAGGGAAGAATGGGGCCACCCTGGTTAATTCTTGTTTCTGATATATGTAAACTTTGAAAATCTTCTCCACTGAAAGTGAAAGTCCAAATGATTTTTAATTTAGTAGTAAAAATGATCTGTGAGTTCTTCTACACAGATTTATCATTAAATCTTGATTGAGGAAAAACCATGGCCGCCATTGGCAATTCTTCTTTCTGAATCTACAAATAATTTAACTTAGAACAAATGATTTATATAAGTTTTTCTAAGAAAAATCCTCATTTCATCTTGATTTAGCAAAAACATGGCCACAGTAGGTACTTTTTATTTCTGATTGGATGAAACTTTTAAATGATTCCCTGAAACTACAAGTCTTAAGTGAGTTGTTACATATGTATAGTACAAATGATGTGTTGGAATTTTTCTTCAAAAATTTTTCATTTAATATTTTTTCGGTGAAAAACTTGGTGATGATGTGCAGTTCTTGTCTCAGAAACTACAAACTTGCTTTAACAGAAAACAGTACATGATTAATCAGATGAGCCTCTGGTATTTTTTGTACAAAACTTTTCATGCCTCCATAAATGTTATTGAATAAAACTTTTAACATACATATCAAGAAATAAAATTGTCGGTAAACTTTTTTGGCTTTCCAATAGGCGTACCTGATGAAGGTAATTCCAGAAACATGTCGTGCGAACTAAATTAGATATATACATTTTTATTACATGTGATGTTTGTATATGTGGCCAACTCAAATTTTACAACGACACTAAGCTTGAGAAGTGTAAGATACAAAAAAACAGGAAGTAGATTTCTAAATCAGCCACCGCACTGATAAATATTTGCATCTCAACTAATATTTATTAATTTAAAAGGATTTAAATATATGAACGGAACTGCATTTGACAATTTAAATACTGTAAATAAATTTTATCAGTAGCATGTTTAAAATGGTGTATAATAATGGTAAGATAAAAGAAGAAATATTATTTCTCATTAGGAATGGGAACATTTTACTGGAATGTTGGTGGCTGATGTTAAATCAGATTCAGGCAAAGGTGCACCATCCTGGGTTGACCAAGAGAGAAGTCATGCAGTGGCCAATTTTAGGGTATGTACACAAGTACACAAGTCTAAGTACACATGTATAAATATAGATATACACATATATATAACTTTAATATAAATAAAGGGTACGTTGTCGTCTTGATCGTATGGTAGTAGGATTTCAAACTACCTGTGCAATCAGTTGCTATCACCACTGATGTTATGAGTTTGACCCCCATTCATGGGAAGGAGTACTGGATACAACATTATGTGATGAAGTTTGTAAGTGACTTGCGATAGGTCGGTGGTTTTCTCCAGATACTCCAGTTTCCTCCACCAATAAAATTGACCGCCACGATATAACTGAAATATTGTTAAAAGTGGTGTTAAACACCATAGACAAGACCCTTTATTATAAATACACCTGTATTGATGACAGGTTAACAGCGAATTTCATTAATAAACTTTATGGAAGCCATTTTAAAATCATTGAGTGGCCCATCACATGCAATCTCCGTCACAGAGAACATAACTGGTCCTTTATCACTGCAATAAGTTATATCTTTTGTCACATGTCGAAAATAGACTCCTCCCATTTACTGCAGGACTACAAATGTATATCATTTGACTGGACTCACTGTGTCGTTTGCTCGTGATATTTGTAAGCAAAGACAAAGTAAGAAGGCATGAGATATCTCTCATAGCATCAACCAATGTCATGACAGAGGTGATATTGGTCGACCAATGGTGTGGCAGAGCTGATAGTGCTTGATGTAAGATACCCAGAAATCTTTGCATAGAGATTGCATGACAAAGCGAATGACAGAATATGTGTGAACCAGAATATGTATGAACCAATTCTCATTGTTATCTACCATCAAGTTTGTACTGTACACCATATTTTAAATAATAGAACATGAAAATATTTCTGTCATGTCAGTGTTCTGTTAATTTTATAGAGACTACTAAATTTATATACTCTACAATATAGAACTATTTTTTCAGTAAAAATAAAGTTGTTGTTTTTCAGTCAAACTTCTCGCAGCTATGGAATGTTTTTAATCTGGATGATTCCTCTATGTGGTCTAACTTTTCACGAAGTAATGAATGTGAGAAAGAATTCCCATCTGCAATAGAAAAGAAAACATCTCTGTTCCAACAACTACTGGTGGTCCAAGCCATAAGACCAGACAGACTTCAAACAGCCATGGGACTTTTTGCTTGCAAGGCTTTAGGTAAGATGTAATAGACAATGTAGGGTCTTTTTTCTGGACGTTGTTAATACCATAATCAACTGTGTATAGTTCTCACTATTATTTTTTTTATCAGAATAATGCAAATTGTATACAGTCAAACCTGTATTAAGAAGTCACCTTTGGGACAAAGAAAAAAATGGCCTTATAAGGCAGGTGACCTCTTAAAAGAGGTTCAATTCATATGAAATTTTCTATGGCAGGACAAGAAAGGGTGACCTTTAAATTCAGGTGACTGCTTAATAGAGGTGACCACATGGGCAGGTTTGACTATACTTTATTACCAGTATGAAATGATCGATCACTGTGTATTATACACAGTAAAATATGGTACAGTAAAACCTGTCTAAACCGAACCCCTTTGGGACTGGATAATTAGTCCAGTTTAGACAGGTGCTTGGTTTGCACAGGTTCAAATTACATAGACATTTAGTAGATTGGACTGTAAAGTCTGCCTGGTTTAGACAGGTTTTTGGTTTACTCAGGGTTCAGTAGATAGGACTGTAAAGTCTGTCTGGTTTAGACAGGTTTTTGGTTTACTCAGGGTTCAGTAGATAGGACTGTAAAGTCTGTCTGGTTTAGACAGGTTTTTGGTTTACTCAGGGTTCAGTAGATAGGACTGTAAAGTCTGCCTGGTTTAGACAGGTTTTTTGTTTACTCAGGGTTCCGTTTAGACAGGTTTCACTGTTGTTTCTAGTTTGCAGTGAGATCATATAAACTGTAAGACTGTACATGATATAGGCTTGAAACTACTGAGGAACATTTTATTCCATAGAATATGCTTGAAAATAGCCATGATCCTATTGGCTTCTTGGTAGAAAATGAATCAAACGGGTATGTTACACTCTTTACCTCACCTGTGGTTAAGTTCATTTTCTCCTGTCTGTCCTATGTCGTAAACTTTTCAAAAATGTTCTCCTCTGAAATCATTGATCCAATTCTAACCAAACTTGGCCAGGGCCTGGGCCTGGATTACCTAACAACTCGTACAAGCCTATCACCAATACGGCATGGGTTCACGTCCGGCTTTGTATATTACAAAGAAGGGTGCACATGACTCGCAGCTACAAATGATAAAGTTTACCAGTTGCTTGCCCATGGTCGGTGGTTTTCTCCGGGTACTCCGGCTTCTTCCAGCACTAAAACTGGTCGCCATGATATAGCTGAAGTATTGCTGAAAGTGGCATTAAATACCAAAAATGATCATAATCACCAAACTTGGCCTGAATCACCCTATCTGATATTCCTGCTTATGATCCGACATGGCTGCTGTTACTATATTTGATAACATTCTCCTCTGACACCATTGAACCAATTTAATCCAAACTAGGCTGGGTGGTCTCCTTTATGAATTATATCAGACAGCCTAGAAATCCTTCAGCGATTGCTGCCATAACTAAAAATAGAGATTTCTTCAAATATCCAAAACTGCTTCATTTTAAACTGAACGATAATGCTTTAACTCCGAGTACCTTGGTTACTTCAGTTTTTTTAAATGTGAAAAAGATATAAAATTATACACTACTATATATATGGTGGGTTTTTTTTTTTAGGAATGCATGAACTGTCACCGCCATCTGTGAATTTGAAGAAGTTATTTGAAGGGGAGACAATCCCGAGTGAACCAATTCTCATTGTTATCTCCCCTGGAGCTGATCCATCTCAAGAATTGCAGGAGTTGGCATCTCAGACCATAGGAAGTGACAAGTATCACCAGGTAAAAACAGCACATCTAATGTTTTAATTTAACACTGGGAGATAATATTTTTTATATATATATACATTTTGTATATATATTTTTTAATCTCTTCTTATTTCATTTTTCAAGAATTACAGTTGAACCTTTCTAAAAATGAATCCTGAATAAAATGGAATCCTGGAGAAACCGAACTTTAAATAGAGTCCCTATGTAGGAAATCTTTGTTAATTTAATCTGTGTAAACAGAACACCTGTCTATTCAAAACACAATATCTGGTCCCAACAAGGTTTGATTTAGACAAGATTGACTGTACTTTCTTTTATTTAATGTGGTAGTTTTCTTGGGATGATATTTTTTAAATGTCTACAGAAATGTTTTAGGAGAATCAATAAGAGATTTTACTTCATGAGAGCATTTTAGCTCATTCTTATTTGCGTAATAAATTCATTGTTCGAGTTGTTAATGTCGTTAAATACTGGACATAAGCCTTACACCACTGGTCTAAGTGTGCACTCCAATACACACCTTCTATGTTGTGGTTTTTAGACATAAACCATAAGTCACTGGTCAGTTAATGTATATCTGTCCGGGCTTTCTTCTCTCAATGAATTGTGTAGTCTAGTTATAACTGAAAAATTGCAGAAAGTGACGATAAATATAGAATAATGGCAATTTTGAAGGTCGAGACAGACATGATCGATAGTATCACAGAGAGTCCCAACAAGACAAGATGCGACACTAGTATTATTATATATCGAGATCTTCAAAAATTACTTTGCTTCATAATGTATTTCATGTCACACTGATTGATAATTGTCAGTATCACAGTCCGTTGATGCTGAAATTATTCGTCAGTGAGATCAAAAGAAATATCCATCTAAATTTTATTTTGATGTCTATTTCCAGTTGCTATGGCGAGGGACAGTCAGATATTGAAATGAGGTCATGTGATCTAACTATATTTTAACATCTATTTTAGGTTGCTATGGGACAGGGACAGTCAGATATTGCCATGCAGTTATTAAGAGAATGTTCACAGAATGGGGAATGGTTATGTTTAAAAAATCTACATCTTGTAACAGCTTGGCTTCCTCAGTTAGAAAAGGTAAAAATGTACAAAATTATAAAACAAAGCAGCAATTATTGGTTAAATATATGTATTACTTTCATTAATTAATTTGTATACAGAAGTATTTTATGTAGGTTTTCTTTGTTCTTTGTTTCTTTTCAGTTTCTCTTCATTTTTAGCTCACCTCGCGCTCTACGTTAAACGGCAATGCATGTAAACAATAAACCCAGCGATTTTGATCAGTCTTTAACATCTTTGTTTAAATTGATTCCTGTTAGTGTTGTGAGGTTAACAATTTTCATTTATTCACTGTTGGTTTGTTTGTTTGATGGTGTTTAACGCCACTTTCAACAATATATCAGTTATATCGTGGCCGTCAGTTTTATTTGTGAAGGAAACCGAAGGACCCGGAGAAAACCACCGACCTGTCGCAAGTCACTGACAAACTTTATCACATAATGTTGTTCACTTCGCTCTGATCGAGTTTCAAACTCACAACATCAGTGGTAATTGGCACTGATTGCATGGGTAGTTGTAAATCCAACTACCATACGATCACGGCCACGATGACCCCCCCCCCCCCATTCACTGTTGGGAGTTCAACCTAACTATATTTTAAAGATTGGTTATACCAATTTGTTATATCATAGCTTAAAGTATTCACAAGATATTACACTAGTAGTTTTATGGTATGACTTGAAAAACATATAACCTTTATTCACATCTAGAGCTATTCTAAAGCCACATGTGCCAACACAACAAACATAGAAAGATGAGGGGGAAAAAGAGGGTTTACCCATTGTTTACATGTAGTTTTCCATGTTCTGGCAAAAATGTATAGTAATATGCAATATATAATCAATAGCAGATATGATGAAGTTTCAATGGCTGTTTTTTTTAATCATTGAATCCTGTGTATATCAGAACGAATTTGACGAACTCTAATGTGCACCACCACACTGGACAGCTCTGTAATTATAATGTTTTGTTTACAGGAAATCAATACGCTGAAACCTCATGATGACTTTAGACTTTGGATGACTGCTGAGGTTCACCCTAAGTTCCCAACCATACTGTTACAGAGTAGCTTAAAGATGACATACGAGGTAGCTATAGACAATATGCATTAACTTATTAAACCCCCGCTCCACCGGAGAGGAGGTATACTGTTTTACCTCTGTCCGTCCTTCCGTCCGTCCTAAGACATTTTTTGTCGCATTTTTCTCAGCAACTATTGATGGCAGAAATCTGATATTTGGTCACAAGCTTCATATAGGTATGCCATATTGTGGATAGCGTTTTTGGACCTGTCAGATTCCTACTTTCTGTTTGCCGACTTAGTTGGTTTTTATACACATTGAACATATATGAGGGGGTATCATTAGCTCACAGTTCATCTTGTTGATGCAGACTTACAATTTGTATAATTCATTTATTGACATAGACTTATGCTAACGCTTGGTATTTTTGGTCTCTCAATCATCTAAGTCTGTTTTTACATACCAATATTCTCAGCTGTATCACTGAGCCATTTGAACAGTTGACTAGTATTTAACAGTCAGTTTTTATACTAGACTTTAAAAAAATCATCGGTAATTAAATTTTTAGATGTTCTCAATACAAGATTGTACTTATTAATTAAGCTATCAAATTAGTGAATCATTAACTAATTAACTATAAATCAATAGAACAGCACAGCACCATTACATTAACAATGACTACAATATTTTCCAATAAATGACCTTTCGATAATGGTAATATACGAATTGTTACGGTCCGGAACTGACAACCACGTTTAATCCCATCATAAACAATCACTTGTCTTATGCCATATGCAGTCATTATTACTTTGTCCCAACAGTGAATGTTGAATACAAGTTAGACTGTATGCTGTCCTCAAATCTTTGTTAATTTTCAAGCAGGACAAAGATTGAAAATGTATTTGCAAAGTGCTGTAGTAAACATTTGATTACACCAGGGTAAAGACAAAGTACTGTTGTAAACATTAGATTACACCAGGGTAAAGACAAAGTACTGTTGTAAACATTTGATTACACCAGGGTAAAAACAAAGTACTGTTGTAAACATTAGATTACACCAGGGTAAAGACAAAGTACTGTTGTAAACATTTGATTACACCAGGGTAAAGACAAAGTACTGTTGTAAACATTTGATTACACCAGGGTAAAGACAAAGTGCTGTAGTAAACATTTGAATACACCAGGGTAAAGACAAAGTACTGTTGTAAACATTAGATTACACCAGGGTAAAGACAAAGTACTGTTGTAAACATTTGATTACACCAGGGTAAAGACAAAGTGCTGTAGTAAACATTTGATTACACCAGGGTAAAGACAAAGTACTGTTGTAAACATTAGATTACACCAGGGTAAAGACAAAGTACTGTTGTAAACGTGATTACACCAGGGTAAAGACAAATGCGACTCTTAGATTAAATTAACAAGACTGTAAACATAGGTCAAATCTTTTACAATTAGTCAAACCTGCCCATGCAGTCACCTCTATTAAGCAGTCACCTGTATTAAAAGGTCACCTTTTTCTTGTCCTGTCAGAAAATTTCATATGAATTTAACCTCTTTTAAGGTGTAACCTGTCTAATAAGGCCACTTTTTATTTGTACCAAAGGTGTCCTCTTATTACAGGTTTGACTGTATTTTCTTGGGGTTTTTTTTGTAGGCTCCACCAGGATTGAAGAGAAATCTGTTGAGAACTTACGAGTCTTGGAGCCCAGAATACATCAGTAAGACAGGAAATGTTGTCAGATCTCAAGCTCTGTTTGCTCTGGCCTGGTTCCATGCTGTCGTACAGGAGAGGAGAATGTATATACCACAGGTAATAATATACAATTAATGACTTTTAATGAGGTGGATACAAGGATTTATTAACCCAAGAATATTATATTTACCGAGGCCAGGGGCTATTGGATCCTGATCTAATATCAATCTTGCTGTTCTTTTTTGTAATTTAAGAATGTGATATTGGTCGTTAGATTTACAACTTTCTATGCAATAGCAAGAGCCTATAACAAACAGTTAGTGAGTGTGAAATATTGTTGATAATTAGTGGCATGAAGTAGCCACAGTCTTTACTCTAATCCTTGTATTTTATTTCCATTTCAGGGCTGGACCAAATTTTACGAGTTTTCATTGTCAGATTTGAGAGCTGGTGGTGATATCATTGATAGATTATGTAGAAATGGTACGTCTTAATTTTTGTTTCATATTCAAAGACTGTTCCTTCTACAACACATGATCAACATATATATACATTCAAACCTGTATTAAGAGGTCACCTTTGGGACAAAGAAAATGTGGCCTTATAAGACAGGTGACCTGTTAAAAAAGGTTCAATTCATATTAAATTCTCTATGACAGGACAAGAATATGGTGACCTTTTAATACAGGTGACTGCTTAATAGAGGTGACAACATGGACAGGTCTTACTGTATATGAAATTCTTCTGGACTTTTTAATCATAAGAATATATTAACTTAAATTCTATGTAAAAATAACTAAATTTTCACTGATAAGTTCTGAGTTGTATTTCA
>MJUT01011101.1:48587-59110 GCA_002080005.1 Gigantidas platifrons | reverse complement strand
CCTCCCCTACCCCTTCCTCTTATAAGGCCACCCCTTCTGTAATGAAAACATGGCCTTATAAAGAAAGGTGACCACTCGTAAGGGGGGACATTTTAATAGTATTTTACTATCCCAGCCCCAGACCACCGCATGCGAAAGCTGGCCTTATAAAAGGGTTGACTTTTGGTTTGAGGCGTCTTATAAGAGAGGGACTACATAAGTCATACCCTATGTTTTATCAGACAGATGGAACATTTTTCACATAAAAAGTATGTTAAAATCTTAAATGATTACTATTTTATTTTATTTTTTTTATTATTAATTATAACTATATTGTATTCTATAACACCTACTTGGACAATGACATCAGACACCCAGTTAAGCTGATGTCAAGGCCCCTGTTTTAGTACAATGACATCAGACACCCAGTTAAGCTAACGTAAGTGCCCCTGTTTTAGTACAATGACATCAGACACCCAGTTAAGCTGACGTTAGGGCCCCTGTTTTAGTACAATGACATCAGACACCCAGTTAGGCTAACATAAGGGCCCCTGGTTTAGTACAATGACATCAGACACCCAGTTAGGCTGACATAAGGGCCCCTGTTTTAGTACAATGACATCAGACACCCAGTTAGGCTGACATCAGGGCCCCTGTTTTATTACAATGACATCAGACACCCAGTTAAACTGATGTCAAGGCCCCTATTTTAGTACAATGACATCAGACACCCAATTAAGCTGCCGTCAGGGCCACTGTTTTAGTACAATGACATCAGACACCCAGTTAAACTGATGTCAGGGCCCCTGTTTTATTATAATGACATCAGACACCCAGTTAAGCTGATGTCAAGGCCCCTATTTTAGTACAATGACATCAGACACCCAGTTAAGCTGACGTCAGGGCCACTGTTTTAGTACAATGACATCAGACACCCAGTTAAGCTAATGTCAAGGCCCCTATTTTAGTACAATGACATCAGACACCCAGTTAAGCTGACATCAGGGCCCCTGTTTTAGTACAATGACATCAGATACCAGGTTGAGCTGACATCAGGGCCCTTGTTTTAGTACAATGACATCAGACACCCAGTTAAGCTGATGTAGGGATCCCTGTTTTAGTACAATGACATCAGACACCCAGTTAAGCTAACATAAGGGCCCCTGTTTTAGTAAAATGACATCAGACACCCAGTTTACCTGACGTCAGGCCCCCTGTTTTAGTACAATGACATCAGACACCCAGTTAAACTGACGTCAGGGCTCCTGTGTTAGTACAATGACATCAGACACCCAGTTAAGCTGACGTAATGTCCCCTGTTTTAGTAAAATGATTCAAGGTTCCCAGGAAAGCTGATGAAGGGCCCCTGTTTTAGTACAATGACATCGGACACCCAGTTAAACTGATGTCAGGGCTCCTGTGTTAGTACAATGTCATCAGACACCCAGTTAAGCTGACGTAAGAGACCCTGTTTTAGTAAAATGACATCAGACACCCAGTTAAACTGACGTCAGGGCTGCTGTGTTAGTACAATGTCATCAGACACCCAGTTAAACTGACATAAGGGCCCCTGTTTTAGTAAAATGACCTAAGATTCCCAGGGAAGCTGAATAAGGGGCACCTGTATTAGTACAAACTTGTTTGTCCAAAGAATATACAAATGAGTAATCATCAACTCCCTGACTACGCATTACAAAATACAACATATAATGACTTGTTAATTATTTGTTAACAGGTTCAGATGTACAATGGCAATTTGTTCATGGTTTATATGAATTTGCTATTTATGGTGGACGTGTAGATAATACGTTTGATCTGAGAGTATTGGTATCATATCTCAAACAGTTTTTTGATGGCAGTGTACTTTCTAACCAATCAAGGAATAAAAGACTTGGAGCTTTACGACTACCTTCATCGACTAATCATAGGGTAGGTATTTCTGCTTCTTAGAAATATATTATAGGGTTATTACACTAATATTGAGGAATATTATCCCAAGCAGTATATCATATAGTACCAAATATTTCAGTCTGTAACAATTACATTTCACCATATTTCTTTGTACTGATAGTCTTTGGTTAACTTTTCAGTTATGTTTTAGAAAGGGACAGATACATAAAATAATTGATTATAACAAATATATATATATTTAAAGCTATGATTTTGACCAAAAAAATTATATGTTTTGGAAATTGGTAAATACTAAAATAGCTTTAAAATGATGAAATAAAGGTAAATATTTCACATTAAACAGCTTATCGAACCACTTTCCGCCTTTTGAGAACGAAAATTACCATTGATTACTTATTTGCTTGTAAGCAAATAATTTGACCTCGCTTTTTCTGTATGCAATTGACCTTACTAGTGACAGGTAAAAACGAATAATTTGTATTTTGTCGCTTATTAACTGCCAACTTGCATGGTTAAAAAATAAGAAATAAGTGCATTGTTGTACTGATTTATTGACGATTAGACAAACTCCGTAAACAATGTCAATAATTAATAAGATGACGTCCATTTCTTGATCGATCTCAAAACACGAGCAGTTACACGTTTTTCCCCCGATGCGTGTACATTTCATAACATTTATAAGTTACAGAAACACGTTTTATTAAGGCATCAATCATATCTGATAGTTTTTATGGGTAGCAAAAATTTACGATTAGTCAGATAATGCCCCTTTAAGGAATACATGTATTTTCAATTTTGTAACAGATTATACGATATAACCTGTTCAAAAATTTCAAATATTCCTTATAATTTTATTCTTACAACAAAATTTAATGATTCCTCGATTTTAATTACAATTATTTAATGGGACTATTTGAATTTGTCGTTGGCAAATACATATGTTGGTGATGTCACAATTCCACCCAGGTTATCAAGTATAGCACATTTTTCTCCAGGCGGATCAACCAATCAGATTTTAGTATTAACATCAAATTAAATTATATCTATTTATAGGACTATATAGATGCTATAGAAGAGTTACCAGAGTTTGATAAACCATCTTATTTTGGTCTACCAGAGAACATAGAGAGATCTGCCCAGCGCATCGTCAGTTCTCAGGTTATATCTCAGCTTAAGATCCTACAGAGAGCTGATGTTAAAGCCAGTAAATTTGATAAAGAAGTCTGGGCTAACGAACTTGGTCCTGTACTTAATCTGTGGAAGAAACTCAATTCTGTAAGCTTTGTACCTTATATGTTTTATATGATGGGGATTAGTATTAAGTATTTTGGAGATATTAAACAGAATCTGGAAGTTTAACCTTTGCCAGCTATATTGGGAATAAAACAATTAGTACACATTGAATTTTATCTTGTGTACATCTTTTTTTTTTATTATTTATCATAAATTTACGGTTCAGGGTTTGGTTTATGGTGTTTTACACCACTTTCAACAATATCTCGGATAAATTGTGATTGTTAGTTTTATGGTTGGAGTAAACTGGAATACCCGGAGAAGAACACAGACCTGCTGCAAGTCACTGACAAACTTTATCACATAATATTATAATGAGTACACCTCGCCTGAGTAGGATTCGAATTCAAAATGTTAGTGGTGATAGGCACTGATTGCAAAGATAGTTACAAATCCAACTACCATACGATCAGTATTTTAGCAATGTTAAACAGAATCTGGAAGTTTAAACTTTGCCAGCTATTTTAGACATAAAATTATTAGTACACATTGAATTTTATGCTGTTTCCTTTTTTTTTCTCTTGCAAATTTATGGATTGTTGAACAAAGTCCATTTTTGTTAAATTTTACATAAAGTAGAACTAGCAGGGTCATTATATGTGTCATACAGACACAGCATATATATAGATATACGAGTAATGGATTACTGGTTGACTGTGTCCATTTGTTATATGGGTGCATGTTTTAGTCTAGATTTTTTATGTTCTGTTTGAAATTCTTTTTATGTGGTATGCCAACAGATTTTGAATAACTCTTTACTGTTTTCAAGATACAAATTGGTCAAAGTGGGGCTAACACGCAAACAGTTGCATCTTTATTTCAAATCTGATTTCGATCGGGTGTTTTTTTGTTTTTTGTTTCGTTTTCTTTAGATGGATAGGGATTTTTTTGTTGTTGCTTTCTTTAGATTCCTTATAGAATTTCCTACCTGTATTTGACATACCTGTTAACCCTCCCGCTTTTGAGCTCGGCCTCCCGCAAAGAATGTGCCTCCCGCGCGGGAGACTAAAAACTCCCGCTTTGAAATACTTCTCCCACATTATCTCCCGCGACCATAAATTTGATTAAAATCAAAAAATTGGACGCCATTTTTGTTGTTTTTATCAGCTGGGTCATTAAAACGTTTGTGTGAATCAGCTGATTGTTACTCGGAATTCTCTCGGTTTTTACTAGAAACGCTGATAATGTAAGTTGTTTACAATATCGAATGGATAGCTACACGAATCAAAGTTGTGGAAAAAGAAAATTTGAAGGCGAATATCGTTCAATTACTTACTTAAATACGAAAAAAAACTTTAAAAAAATACAATTCAACTATGTCACAATCAAGGAGACGTTGGAATTCAGGACCTAGCACCCTTTCTTCAAAGAAAAAGAAACATTATTGCAAATTCTTTGAGGACTGGACAAAATTATACGATCGGGTGCAGCCTACTTCTTTAGGGAATGATATGGCATTTTGCAAACTTTGTTCTACAAATTTTAGTGTCAGCCATGGTGGTGTATATGATATTAAAAGACATGCTGATGGAGATTCACACAAAAAAGCAGTTGCTTCAACAAGGAAATCAACCAATTTTAAAAATGCAGACCCAGAGAGAATTTTTTCTATGTTAAAAAGAATCCAGACAGATACATTTGTATGAGATCTGAGTTGAACAATGACACACTTTGTTCTTTATTATGTGCAAAGCAAAATCATAACTTGTTGTGTTATGAGTACGAACCAAGTGACTCTGGTCTAAGATCAGCAAAACAAGCTGTATTGTCCTACCAAAGTGGTTTGAAGTAATGTTGCTCAGCAACAACAATAAAAGTTGTACAGTAAATTTTGTTTGCTTTAATCTAAAAATTTTAGTGTTAAAAAGTTCGTCACACAAAATCTCCCACATTAAATAGTTGGAATGTGGGAGATCTCCCACATACACAATCTCTGAGGTTAACAGGTATGATTTGATAAACATGATTTATCTAGCTCTTATGGTTTCTGAGATAAAAATGGTTATAATAAGCCAAAAGGGATCCATGTTCAATAAGATAAACTTTTTATTTTAAATCCAATTTTTAGGGGGTTTTTTTTCATTCATTTCCTCAGAAAAGTTCCAGTCTGAGGTATTTGAGCAGATTTGTTACAGCTATTACCATTTCTGAGATAAAAGGGGAAGCCAAACTTAATGATTTTTATTTAAAACTTATTTTAATTGTTTTTTTAATGGGCAATAATTATTTTCTGTCAAACTGGTACAATAGGAAGCCCTTGCAGACTTGCTGCTGTCATATCGTGCTGCGCTCGGCGTAGTCCTTTATTATTTACTATATGTCGGTTTATTGTTTGAAGAAGTGTATAAGATACATTGATGGGCATAATTTTATTTACATATTTTGATATAATTTAACATGACATTATAATTTTTTATAAATATATTGCTGTAATTTAATGACATAATTTGTTTTTTTTTTATAAAATTTTACATGACATTTTTTTTGTGTGCATATTTTGATATAATTTTACATGACATTATTTTTTTTTTACTTATTTTGATATAATTTTACATGACATTATTATTTGTTTTTGCATATTTTGATATAATTTTGCATTACACTATAATTTTGTTAAAATATTTTGATATAATTCTACATGTCATTTTTTTTTTTTTTTTTTAAATATTTTGATATTATTTTACATGACATTAAATTGTTTTTACTTTTCCAGGGAGCAACTTTAATTCAAGCAAGAGTATCCCCACCATCCGACACTTCTGGAAAAGAACAACCAATTGTCTCCTTTATAAAACTAGAACATTACAATGCTATAAAACTGGTCCAAAGTATACACCAGTCTCTCGCTTCTTTGAGTAAAATCATCAGAGGAACCATGCTGTTGACATCTGAAGCTCAGAAATTAGCAGCGGCATTACTCCATCAAGAGGTAGATATTGTTACTTGACTATTGACTGTTGAGTCAATATATATTATTGATTATTAACTTATAGTATATATTTTTCATATGCTATATTTTTAACTGATTACTAGAAATTTTTTAAAATAACCAGTAGAGTGAAACAGTTGACTGTTCCCCTACTTCCGGATCTGAACTGTTCCATGCCCGAGAACGATGCGCAGTGCGTCATTACTGTCAGTTGAATAAATAATCAGCAAAATGCTGTATTTCTTTCAAAACAATGTTATGCCCCAATTGTTTAATGGTATGGTATGCTGACATTATCATCTTCGGTGGATTTGTGGTTATGTGCATGTATATAAGATAATAAAACAGTTATTTCATGCCTGTTCAGGGAACAGTCAAAACTATTGTCCCTCTGTGCTGGAGATGACTTGGGAACTGTTACCTTCGGCCTCAGGCAACAGTCCTCAAATCATCTCCAGCACCTCAGATCAATAGTTTTGGCTGTTCCCTGAACAGGCATGAAATAACTGTATACTATTACATGGTCTTTATAAACAGAACTTTAAATAATTCAACCTGTATATACTGAACAGTTTCTATTCCTAGGTCGCTAGGAGATTCACTTTAGACAGGTTTGCAGTTCAATTGCTATCCTTCATCTCGCAGTCACATTATGTTTTTCAATAACAAGAATTACAAAAATACATTGAAATGGTTTATTTATTTATTTATTTATTTAGATCTGTATCCATTCATATAAAAAAAACTTACAACAATATGAAAGATTGTTTTTTTTTTAAATTATTTTAGACTCCTTTGACATGGTTAGAAAAATATGATTGATTGTTTTCTTATTGTAGACTCCTTTGCCATGGTTAGAAAAATGGGATGGACCAGAAGACCCAATACAATACCTACGAGGACTAATCTTTAGGGCTATAGCCACACAGACTTGGCTAGATAAAGCTACACATGGTACCATACTGAGGGACACGTTAGACCTGTCCGAACTCTTCCATCCTGATACATTCCTTAATGCACTGAGACAACAAACTGCTAGGTATGGTCAGTTTATTGTAGAATCTCACCCATTTTTATCACATTTGACCCTAAGGATCTTTTGAGCTTTTACCATCACTTAACATTCGTAGTCAGTCTTCTGCCTGTGTAAAACTTCAACAATTTAATCTGAAGTCACTGAACCTTTTGAACCGATACAGTCATGATGTTTGTGAGGTTCTTTATAACAAATTCCTTGTTTCCAACAAAAAAGAGCTCATGGGCGCCAGTGGCGATTTAGTTTTGTGATTGATTGAAAAAATTACGGTAATGATTTTGATGCTAATTAATTATCTTCGATGTTAAATAAAAGAATTGTGTATTTTTGAATTTTTATTAATAGAGAATTGGGTGTTTCCATGGACAGTCTAAAGTTTGGTGCCAGCTGGAAAGGTTCTATCCAGGGAGCTAAGACAATGGTAAAGTTAGGAGGACTTCTAATGGAGGGGTGTAGTTTTGATGGAGCTAGGCTGTCAGAGAACCAGAGAGACTCACCAAGTGTATCAGGCATACCACCCTGTGTTGTAGGCTGGATACCGAAGGTTAGTCTAGATACATTCATTTAATTTTGAAAATAAATTATGAGTGTCAGGCACCATTTTCAACAATATTTTAAGTTATATCGTGATGGGCAGTTTTACTGGTGAAGATAAACACTGACTTCTGTAAGTCAATGGCACATGATCAAATAAGGCTATACATATGATCCCCATTCCTGTGCGGGAAACAAATTCATATGCCTCGGGCGGTGTGGTGGGATACTTATATACTGGATAAATATGTGATGAGTAATAGATTGTCAATAACCCCCCCCCCCCCAAAAAAAAACTCAACCCCCCCTTTAAATGATGTTTATAGACTTTATTGTATTTCTAATAAAACAATGGCATGTTGTGTAACAAATAGAATGGAAACTCGGTAGAAATATTACCCCCCCCCAAAAAAACAGGAGTTATTTTGTAAAGCTCCCAAAGTATTTTAGCTTATTTGTCTTCTCAGTCTTTAGATTTTAAGCGTACCTGATGAAGGTTATTCTAGAAACATGTCGTGTGCACTAACTTAGATAACCACATTGTTATTTTAATTCTATTATTTTTTAAAGTGTGTAAAACAATGACGTCTTATTTTTATTTTTATTTCTAGGATATTCCTGATACCTACAGTCTTGATGACACCATATCTATACCTGTATATACTAGTAGTGAACGTGATCGTATCGTTGTTCGTATGGAAGTACCTTGTGGAGGAAATAAAAATCTTTGGCTTCAATGTGGAGCTGCACTTTTCTTAAAAACTCAATAAATCAGACATTGTATTGTTGGTGTATACATCAAACAAATTTGTTTTTAATCTTTATAATATTTATTTATCATTGGATAGTGACAATTATTTATAATACTTATATTTTTGGGTTGAGCATATTTTCATTTATATTTTTTAATGTTTTGCAATTTGGAATAGTTTGCACTAAATTGTCATTAATTAATAAAATTACAAAAACATATATTTTGAACATATGAGGTACAGCAGGTTCTATGATATTGTTGAAATCCCAATTAAATGAAAATGAGTCATAAGTGTCACCCGATTTGGACATGTCCGGTGAATTTAAGTAAAATCTATGGATATTTTTTCTTCAAATATATAACAAGGTATGTTTTATGTATGGTATATTTTTTGCATCAGATATAAGGATTACTAAGAAAGAATATATATGTAGATGAACATGAGAGACTATCCAACATAACACTTAGACACAAAATCAAGTAAAGGAACAACTTGTAGTAAGACAGGATATAGATGTATAAATGTAAATAACCATGAGAGACTATATAATATTACACTTAAGACACAAAATCAAGTAAAGGAATGGCTTGTAGTAAGAATTGATTTGTAAGTGAACAAGAACTTCTACTGTCTCTGGTAAAGTTCTGTAGATGATTTATGTAATAACATATAAAATTTAGAGTGATTGATATCAATTTTAAATGCATACAGAAATAGTATTAAATTACAATTTTGATTGATTGATTAATTAGTGTTAAATGCCGATTATTTAAGCTATATCATTGCATAACTTATTTTTTTTAGAATTAATCCGTCCATTGTGGTATCATCTGTGATAGAATGTTAATTTTGTTATGATTTAAAGATTTATACAAGAATGTTTTCTGTTAGATGTTATAACTATTTAATCTTGAAATCTAATAAATTCTATTTGAATTTTTTTTTGGGTGTTTTTCCTTTCTTTAAAAACCACTACGGCTAATCACCATCAATACTTTGCAGTATAAAGGATTTTATTGTCCATTGAGTTTTACCCCTGTTATGCCTCTTTGTAATTTTGAGACAATTCAGTATGCACTTTGACATCACAAATTCTCCTACATGATTAATCAGATGTTCATAAAACTTTATACATTGCAAGATCCTAATATGAAGATGTGCACATTAGTAGGATATCCCAGTCCATTGAGTTTTTCCAGAGTTATGCCCATTTGGAATTGGAAATTTGAGACAATTCACCGTGCACTTTGTCATAAATCTCCCACATGCTTAATGAGATGTTTGTGAAACTTAGTATATTGCAAGATCCTAATATGAAGATGTGCATATTAGTAGCATATCCCGGTCTATTGAATTTTTTAGAGTTATGCCCAAAACTGTGCACTTGTACAACATTCATCATATGCTATTGACCTTGTAAGTACAACTCTTCTGGCAGTCTATGAAAGTTTATATGTTTTTAGATCCACATGTGCCGATGTTGAAAGGGTGGGTCGGTCCATCGAGTTTTCCCATAATTAAGAGTCTAAGAGTTGTGTTCCAAATAAGTTTTGGCTCAATTAAGATGATGGGGACGCGGGGGTGTTAGTCCCGCGTAGCGAACATTTAAGTTATTCCATTTATGTATTAAAGTGGAACTCTTCCGTCCAGTAGTACCTCTAGTTATTAGATTGTAATAAATATATACAGGCACTAATTGCGACTCCTATCAACGGATTAAACCTGATGTGATACTTTCTGTAATTAATTTTAAACATCGTCGATTTTCCCCAGGTACTCTGTTTCCGACAACATAAAACTTAAATTTCTCCATAAAATGAAGTAAAATTAATAGAAGTTGACAGCGCAACAATTCGACAAAAACACAAATTACCTGCAATCAAACAATAAACAGCAATGGTCGACAATAACAACACAAACCACTCCTCTGTCAAACCTCAAACAGTAGTCAAAATTATGAACAACCACAAAGACATGAACTTCTTCTCTGTCAAACCTCAAACAGTAGTCAAAATTATGAACAACCACAAAGACATGAACTTCTTCTCTGTCAAACCTCAAACAGTAGTCAAAATTATGAACAACC
>MJUT01011098.1:46623-63362 GCA_002080005.1 Gigantidas platifrons | reverse complement strand
TCAAAGGCAAAATACTGATATTATCACTCAGTCAGATCAAAGGCAAAATACTGATATTATCACTCAGTCAGATCAAAGGCAAAATACTGATATTATCACTCAGTCAGATCAAAGGCAAAATACTGATATTATCACTCAGTCAGATCAAAGGCAAAATACTGATATTATCACTCAGTCAGATCAAAGGCAAAATACTGATATTATCACTCAGTCAGATCAAAGGCAAAATACTGATATTATCACTCAGTCAGATCAAAGGCAAAATACTGATATTATCACTCAGTCAGATCAAAGACAAAATACTGATATTATCACCCAGTCAGACCAAAGACAAAATACTGATATTATCACTCAGTCAGATCAAAGGCAAAATACTGATATTATCACTCAGTCAGATCAAAGACAAAATACTGATATTATCACTCAGTCAGATCAAAGGCTAAATACTGATATTATCACTCAGTCAGATCAAAGGCTAAATACTGATATTATCACTCAGTCAGATCAAAGGGAAAATACCCAATTTACCGATAATAGCAGTTATCGTTTGAAGTATGTTATGTGGGTTTCTTTGTATGTACATTTATTTTCAAATGTTATAGCTAAAAATCATAACATATATTTCGTATGTACCTATCAGTCATATTTGTCTTTTCAGTAGTTAGTTTTATCATATATATTGTTACAAAAGTGTGATTCAGACACAACACAATACAAACACAGTTATGTCACTGAAAAAAAAGAAATAAACTAATGCAATAACAACTCCAAGCAATCGGGTGTTATTACATTTACTACATATAAATGGAAAGTTCCCAGTTGGAAAATTGTAATAATCTCCATTGTTGTAAAGTTTTTTAACCAGTTCTCACTGTCAATTTCGAAATAGAGGTCAAGGTATGAAGCAGACCTACCTGTATCTGTGGTATCCTTTATTTCATGATCAGTGGGATAGATGTGATCAACAAAATTACAAAACTTCAAGGACATTAAATATATAGCAGAAAGTGAAATTAAAGGAACGTGTTAGCTTCTATCAGTTTTTCGTTAGAAGCATCTGCATGGTATCATATGAATAAGCAAGGTGAGATCAAGGTCGTTTTACAACATCCAGAAATGAGACCACGTACTTTAAATTGATCAATATCTCCTAACTTTAAATATATTTAAATTGCCATAAAGTGGTAGGTATGTTGATCATAACCAATGGATCATTAAATTCACTAACCTTATCCTTCGGTGGTCTACGGTTATTAAAAATGATAATTAGATGAGCTTGCCTTATCTTTCGGTGGTGTGCCGGTCATAATAAACGGATAATTCAATGGTGATCCGTACTCATCATACTGCTGAAAGTTTGCAGCTGCATGTGCGATACTACATGTATAGATTATAGATGTCAAGGTCACTACAAGTTGATCAATTGCTACAAACTTGCCGTTATTTGGAACACCCTAAATAGAAAGTAACGAAAATAAAAACAATAATCTGAAAACAAAGAAGAAAGACCTTAAGTACAAAATGGAAAAGAAATCAAAACAAACATTTGGACCCCATGAAATCTAGGCAAAATTGTGGTTTGGTATACAATGATCCACTAGACAGTGTGTGTGTGTGTGTGTGTGTGTGTGTGTGTGTGTGTGGTTTTTTTTTTCTTTTTGATAATGTTGATTTTATAGAAGAAAAAAAATTAAGAAATACAAATTTAATATCTTTTCTTGTACAATAAAAGGACACAACTTGAGTCTTTCTGTCTTTTGTGCAAGTTTTGATCGAGTTATATGCTTGCTTCCTCTGTTTGACTGTGATTTTCACCGGTGTGGTTTCGTGTATGCGGATTGTGAATTTGAAGTACAGATAAAGGTTATGATTTCAAACAGAAAGGGTCTAATTTCGTATGAACGCATTATTCTAAAAGGTTTCTCATTGTGGATATTTTTTTTAAATAAGAGCAGAAATACCAACCAGAATCCCTACTCCTCCTTCGTCACGCGACTTTACAATTTCAGCACCCCATCGTTGTAGTTCATAATCAGCCGTCAGAGATCCTTCTTCAGCTAAAAGAAAGTTGACAACCAATATCAGCCCTATTATTAACGGACCATGTAAATAAATACAGAGGCAAGTTGAAATGAATAGATAAATACGATATTGCATGTTAGCCGGAAAATATAGCTCTCTTTATGGTAAAAAAGGATCATTATAGAAGGACCGTTGTCACTTCTACTTTTCACAGTTTTGTTTTTCTAGTTTTGTACTTAGTATCATCTTGTATGTTATCTAAATCTCCTTCTGGTAAAGGCAACCATAGTCAATTTAGTGGATTCATGTTTAAGACCTTTGTGGTTCTGGTAAAGGCAACCTTAATCAATTTAGTGGATTCATGTTTAAGCCCTTTGTGTTTCTGGTAAAGACCACCTTAGTCAATTTAGTGGATTCATGTTTAAGCCCTTTGTGTTTCTGATAAAGACAACCATAGTCAATTTAGTGGATTCATGTTTAAGACCTTTGTGGTTCTGGTAAAGGCAACCTTAATCAATTTCGTGGATTCATGTTTAATTCCTTTGTGTTTCTGGTAAAAACAACCTTAATAAATTTAGTGGATTAATGTTTAAGCCCTTTGTGTTTCTGGTAAAGGCAACCTTAGTCAATTTAGTGGATTCATGTTTAAGCCCTTTGTGTTTCTGGTAAAGGCAACATTAGTCAATTTAGTGGATTCATGTTTAAGCCCTTTGTGTTTCTTGTTATCAAAATATTTCCACTCTTTTCAATTGCAAAAATTTCTGTTCTTTATTTATAGAAAAAATAATCAAGTAATATTACTGGATATAAAGAATTACAAATTTGATACTCCAAATTTAATTTCAATTGAATAGGAATTTTACAAGACATCTTCCGTATTTTAGATTGCCTTTCAGTTCTTTGAGGGCGAAATGGTCCCATATTATATTTAATAGTTCTGACTTTATTTCTCTTAATTTAAAAAAAAACGCATTTGTATTTATATGCCTTATAATTCGATTCATAGAGTAAAGTAGAACCAATATGAATTATCTCCCCTTTCAGTGTACTACAAGGCAACAACATATCTTTCAAATCAATTTCACTAAATATGTTCTATTGAAATAACAAATAGTGTTACACAAGTATTCAAAATTAATTACTCAATACTTACAGTAATAATGTGAAATGTATTTTTTCACGTATGTTTTAATAGCATCATACAACAACAGAGCGTCATCTCTAAAATGGAACGTTTCTGGCAGAACTGAGGAATCTAGTACCTATAGGTAATATAATATAAATTTCTATAAATATATCTTAATAAAATGAAAACGATATATGACATACATATTATTGATGCAGTTCACATGTGGAAAGCACTTGCACGACCGCATCATGTCACTGAGGGGAGGTCTACGCCCATAAAATTAGCTTATCCCTGCGGCTGTTCATTGTACAGGTACTGAGCAGGTAAAGAGAGTGGTCATGTACATGTTCATGTTTTTACGATTTTCTAATGGATTTTGAACTGTTCAAACAGAGCAATTTATTTCATTTTATCAATATTATTGAGACAATAGATGAAGATACATGTACAAATAAGTAGAATTATAATCATAGATCATATTTGTTAATCTACAGCAATTGTTTGACTACCTAAATGTCTCTTTTTAATGATATGATCGAATGAAAAACAAAAATATCACACTGATTATTAAAATGTAAAATTCACGTAGTTGCAAAATGTATTATTTTGAAAACCTGACATGCCTTAGTCGTGTATGGGAATAATAAAATCCTGACTATTTGAGAAAAAATATATAATACAAGGTCCTCACATTTCCAAAATCCATAGAAAAATGATAAAAATAATCAAAATAAATGAAATAATGATATGTGTAATAGATCAATTCCCAATTATATCACCTAATTATATTAACTAATTGTACATATTCTAATTCATCAATTTCTGTACTTTGTTCTCATAAAGGAAAATGACTTTTTAGTTTTTTCGTGTTGTCATATTATGTGTCTTTTCGTTCCGAATTCCGTGATGCCAGTTATGGTTTCTGCATTAAAACATGTCCGGTTCGCCGTTACCTTCATTTGTTTACAGGAAGGAGCATGTGTTGTTTATGTTGTTTGTGTTTGTTTGTTCATAGCGTTGTCGAACACTTATTGTGTTATTTTTCGCTTTATTTTTATTTGTGTGTTCCAAATGTTGCCAATTTCTATGGATTGTCCATTTTTGATTGCCCCTGTGCGGTATTCTCTAGCGCTTATTAGACATATTTGTTTTTAAATTTACTACAAGAAGCCATAAATATATAACATGACATACCCCGCGACTTTTCAATTCCTCTGGTAGTGTTCCATTTACATCCAATCTCCAGACATCTAAGCTATTTTTTATAAACAACACATAAAATGAAGATACTATAGTCAAAACAACAAACAAATAAAAAACAAACAAAAACAAAACAAACAAAAACACGGCCTTGAAAATTTCCTGATGGCCATTTACATTTTGTATATGGTTATTTCTCTTTTGAAATGTATTACTCCACAAGGAGTGATATTTGGTTGAAATATACAAGACCTGAAATGCTGATCATTCCACAACCAAGGTATTTTGATTGAATTTTAAATAATGATCTATCAAGAGCTGATAAGTTGAGGAGCACATCAGTTCATCCTGGCTTTTAATGGGGTTTGTGTTACTCTATCTGTAGTTTTATGTGAGTTGTTTCTCCCTGTTCTTTTGGTCATTGTGTTGTGTCCTTTGATTTACTGATTCTGATTACCCCTTTGGTATCTTTTGGCCATTGTGCTGTGTGTCCTTTGATTTACTGATTCTGATTACCCCTTTGGTATCTTTTTGCCATTGTGCTGTGTGTCCTTTG
Organism: Gigantidas platifrons; assembly: GCA_002080005.1. Classification (NCBI taxonomy): domain Eukaryota; kingdom Metazoa; phylum Mollusca; class Bivalvia; order Mytilida; family Modiolidae; genus Gigantidas; species Gigantidas platifrons. Next base: position 58,455 of record MJUT01011098.1, on the reverse strand, counting down.
ATTTACTGATTCTGATTACCCCTTTGGTATCTTTTGGTCATTGTGTTGTGTCCTTTGATTTACTGATTATGATTACCCCTTTGGTATATTTTGGCCATTGTGTTGTGTGTCCTTTGATTTACTGATTATGATTACCCCTTTGGTATCTTTTGGCCATTGTGCTGTGTGTCCTTTGATTTACTGATTCTGATTACCCCTTTGGTATATTTTGGTCATTGTGTTGTGTGTCCTTTGATTTACTGATTATGATTACCCCTTTGGTATATTTTTGCCATTGTGCTGTGTGTCCTTTGATTTACTGATTATGATTACCCCTTTGGTATCTTTTGGTCATTGTGTTGTGTCCTTTGATTTACTGATTCTGATTACCCCTTTGGTATATTTTGGCCATTGTGCTGTGTGTCCTTTGATTTACTGATTCTGATTACCCTTTGGTATATTTTGGCCATTGTGCTGTGTGTCCTTTGATTTACTGATTCTGATTACCCCTTTGGTATATTTTGGCCATTGTGTTGTGTGTCCTTTGATTTACTGATTATGATTACCCCTTTGGTATCTTTTTGCCATTGTGCTGTGTGTCCTTTGATTTACTGATTCTGATTACCCCTTTGGTATATTTTGGCCATTGTGCTGTGTGTCCTTTGATTTACTGATTCTGGTTACCCCTTTGGTATATTTTGGCCATTGTGTTGTGTGTCCTTTGATTTACTGATTCTGATTACCCCTTTGGTATCTTTTGGTCATTGTGTTGTCTGTCCTTTGATTTACTGATTCTGATTACCCCTTTGGTATATTTTGGCCATTGTGTTGTGTGTCCTTTGATTTACTGATTATGATTACCCCTTTGGTATCTTTTGGCCATTGTGTTGTGTGTCCTTTGATTTACTGATTCTGATTACCCCTTTGGTATCTTCAAACTCTTCGTAATTCGCAATTCATAGTTTAAGATATAATTTCTCCATTTTAATATTAACAAAGTTGATAATTCCATACGAATAAACTTTAAAATCAAAGCAAACTAGATATTATCTATTGATTTTATCAACGAAGAATAAATTGCTCCTATCTTTATTTACCTTTTTCCCATCAGGAAGAAAGCAGCTTTAATACCTCCATTGGACGTTTTGTCAAAGTAACCACCCGGATTAACTAACGTTCCAAGACCTAAGCTGAAAATGAAAACGTCATCATTTAGAATTAGGTTTTGTAGTTTAAACTGAGATGTAAAAAAAAATCGTTGTATAATAATTATAACAAAATGTCCCTGATATAGAACAGTGAACATTACATCTGTATCACTTGATTTGAAAGTTTATAATTCTAACATATGATTTAATGTTCATACCAATCATTTTCTCTATCAATGCAACAAACTATATTCGATCGTAATATATATATATATATATATATATATTTATATTCAATTAGTGTACCATTTATAGCAGTATAAATAAATTCGGCGAAGAGGATGAATGCAACAAAACCTCAAAGCAAAACCATAAGTACTATAGAGCGGAAAATACCAACTTACATGAAACCATTAGTTTATAAAATGATAAATGTACATTGCTATGTAATTTCTGGTCTATACATACTAATTAATAGCCATCAGGTATAGAAAATGTGGACTGAGTAATTTGAAAACTGGATGACTCTGTGAAAGCTGTCTTTTCGATGATACACATATCCCTTCCATCATAAAATGGGTAAAATCTGGTAATAGAAATATACAATTGAATCATTAAAAATGTATTATTTTCTGAATTACTTATTAATGTGGACATATGAATGATATACAAGTTAACTCAAGTTTTCCTCTTCACTATGTTTCATTATATAAATCTAATGATAAAGTGAAAGATTAACATACGTCTTTTGACGTGTTTTTTTTTTCTTTTTTGGCTACATTTCCGATGAAAGTGAACTGTGGACCCAGACATTTTTCGAACATTAAAGTTAAGATGTTGAAAAGATTAACTCACTGAGATGTGTAAGCGCTTGGTGATAGGTAGCATCAGCTAGATTGTACCATAGCTTGGCCAAAAGCCACGTGTATTCTAGATCTGTAGGTAAGAATACCTGAAAATAGAGTATTCAACAGCAAAATAAACCCCCAAAAAAACAACAACAAAAGCAAAACAAAAAACAAAGAAACAAAATAAATAAAAATACAAACAAGAACAACCGTATCGGTGGCGTAATGGTTAGCGTGTTCGTATCAAGTGTGGTAGATCGTGGGTTCGAGTCCCGGTCTGGTCAAACCAAGGACTATAAAATTGGATTTGATTTTTGATTTTTTGTGTTTTAACGCCACTTGCAGCAATAGTTCAGCTATATCATGGCGACCAGTTCTAGTGATAGAAGACGCCGGAGTACACGGAGAGAACCATCGACCATGGGCAAGCAACTGGTAAACTTTATCACTTGTGGATGCTAATCGAGTGCACCCTTTTTGTAATTTACAATGCCGGGCGCGAACCCATGCTGTATTGATGATAGGCTTTTATGAGTTTTTAGGTAATCCAGCTACCTAACTCATTGGGCCACCCGAGTCCTTATAAAATTTGTATTTGTTGCTTCTCCTCTAAGCATGCAGCATTAAGGGGAAAGAGCAAAGACTGGTTGGCCCGTAATCGGGATAATGTGTCCGAGTGGAGCGAAATGTCTACCCGCGGAATGTTGTTTCAGTGAGCTAACACTGAAAATTCCAACTCTGCGTGTTGATCTAGAACAAAGCGGACATCAGCATCATCTCATTGAAAATTAACTTGTTCTCGCCATGATATAGCTGAAAAATTGCTGAATTTCCGTTAAACAACAATCCTTCACTCACTTAACAGCAAACATATCTTTCACACTTGAGTGACATTTAAATTCAAATGAAATATCAAGTTGATATAAGAGAACGTAAGTTATGAATTCTTACCGGGTTACCTTGCCCTTGTTGCTGGTTTTGAAATAATTGTATGGCAATCGGCATCAAATCCTTTGCATTGTTGAAATAGAACAAAGCAATTGGACAAGGAATCTGAAAAGAAATATAGGGAACGAATTAAGTAATTTGATTCTCTTATTATCGGTTTCTTTCACATTTGTTTCTATTTATCGTGGTAGTTCATCATTATTTTATGTTTCGTGCGTTTTTCTGAACATGATCTCAATACTTTTTTACTTTGCTTTCCAACATTTATAATACTCCGGTAATGGAGCACTAAATCATCACATCATTTCTGACTGTCTTAACGAAATTAACGAGTAGCTGGATTCATGCATAATTGATTTTCAATTACGTTATGAATGGGTCTTAAATATGTTCAGCCCCGCTTTTAGTGGGGTTCATGTTGCTTGATCTTTAGTTTTGTGTCTAGTGTTTTGTAGAACGTTGTTTGTCCTTTTGTCCTTCTACTTTTGGCCATTGAGTTGTGTATCACTCTTCGATTTACGAATTTTGATTACCTCTTTGGTATCTTCAAACTCTTCTCCCTGTTATGTACCGGTGTATTCTTTTATATATATAATGTTGATGACTTACCACCAATTCAGGAGTTTTTGCTGGTACCCCTTCTAATATAGCCAGATCAACAATAAATAATCTGTTCTCGTCAATGGTCTGTTTGATTGTTTTGCCCTCTAATAGAGGCTTCAGCATTTCATCATTCACCGCTAAGCTATTTATAAAACAGCATAAATTGATAATGAAACGTAGATATATGATAATATCATCAATAGTATCGACTTAGTGAAGGGGGGTAAAGGTTACGGCTTAGGGATTATATTTTTGTGTGTTTTTCGTCACTTTCTCTTTAGATTTTCGGAACAGTTTTGGCGGTATGGAATTATTTTGATTTTCGTTTTATTTCAACAGTGTTTCACTAATAACGTGACTATGAGAAGTTTTGGAGAGGAAAGCTAAGGTAGAAGTAACTTATTCCTGTCCTTCTATAGGCGCCTAAAATATTAAGAGTACCTATTACCAGTGATTTAAATAGTTTGTATTCATTTTAAAAAAAATAGCTTTTAGTGATTTGCAACAGTTCGGTGGTTTTCTCTTGATACTCTTGGTTTCCTACACCAATAAAACTGACCGCTGCGATGTAACTGAAATGTTGTTGAAAGTGGTGTTAAACACCATAAATCAAGCCAACCATCTAAATGAGCGGTTGTGTGTTTTGAATATATATGACAAAACTTCTTTCACATTCTAAATAGAGGAGGTGGGACCTCGTTCAATAATGTTCAAATTTAATTTGTACTAGCTTACAGTGCACGATTTAACAGTTGTATATATCTTACTTTGGAGGAATAGCTGTACATAGTTTTATAAGTGCAGAATTTAGACTTGATATTCTTTGTCTTCCAAAGCTTGCGTCATCGTTGAAGTACTGCGCACCCTACAAAGTAAAAGATAACCTTATTGGCAACTACATGTCATATAATTTCACAAGAAGCAGGAACTACTTACCCTTCGCGAGCACAGCACCTGAGTTCAACCCTGTATTGGAGAGGTCCGTGATACTCTTCTTTTTAGGTTTTTGTTGTTGTCCTATTATGTATCTTTATGTTTTGAGTTCCATGTTGTGATATCCTTTACGATTCCCGCATAATAAGGATGTTCGATTCGTCTTTATCTCCAGTCGTTTGTAAGATGATGTATCACTTATTTACGTTGTGTGTGATTGTTGGCGTATATTGGTGTCTCACACATACTGTGTTGCGTTTTTTTTGTTTTTTTTGTCTTCGTCTTGTGTCTTGTGTGCTCAATGTTGCCAGTTTCCCAGTTTCTCTGGATTCTCCATTTTTGATTGTCCATTCTGTATTCTCTAACGTTTATTTAGTTTCTCTGGATTGGCCCTTCTGTATTCTCTAACGTTTATTTACAGTTTCTCTGGATTCTCCATTTTTGATTGCCCATTCTGTATTCTCTAACGTTTATTTAGTTTCTCTGGAGTGTCCATTCTAGATTGTTCCTTCTGTATTCTCTAACGTTTATTTACAATGTCTCTGGATTCTCCATTTTTGATTGCCCTTTCTGTATTCTCTAACGTTTATTTACAGTTTCTCTGGATTCTCCATTTTTGATTTCCCCTTCTGTATTCTTTAACGTTTCTTTAATGGATAGTACCGGATGTATCTGTTATATTACCAATGATTCAGCTATTGGAGAGGAAAGTCTGGAAGGTTTATGAAATTAAACGATGAAACCACCATAACCACTATAATATATAGAATGTTACAGTTTATTTAAGCATTACAAATTTAGTAAAGGGGGCTCCCATTTCAAGTTTGAAGATACAAAAACAGGTAATCACAAGCAGTAAATAAAATAAAGGACAAAGGAAACACAATGAGGAGCCAAACAAGCAAACACTACAAAGAAAACAAAAGATTGACACGAACCGCACTAAAACAGGAAGTATACTCAGAAAGATTGACACGAACCGCACTTAAACAGGAAGTATACTCAGTTCAACCGTAAGGGAATGTAGTGTTCCTGCTCCATTAGTGGCACATGTCGTGTTACTCCTGTTCAAACTCTCTGGTACTCATCAAGTTCTACCATATTATTACAACTGGGAAGCTTTTAAATTGACAAATACTACATATTTGTAAGTGTTCATTTAAACCAGTCTGTCTAGTAACACTTCAAAATATTGTATTAAGCTAAACAATTATTTGATAATTTGACAGCTCTTGTAGTATTTTCATGGTAGCTATAACATATTTCATCATCTGTAATATTGGTTATTAAAGATAATTCTATAACATACTAAAATTGATAAATAAATAGCTTTGTCCTTTCTTGAATGCCTTTCGGTTTTCTCTAACATTTATGTATTCACCTGGGGTGTACCAAATACGTCTGTGTACACGCCCTTGATGTCGTCAACACTGTTCCATTCGTATCCATTTGCCATTACAATCTTCTTGGCCTCTTCGCCATATTTCTTTGTCTTCACACCAATATTAAACTGTGGAGAAGGTATAAATGTTAATATATCTCCATTTTACGAACTTACATTTCTGCATATCCATCTACGTCATACCTAAGTACAATGATAGAAGAGTTTGAAGATACCAAATGGGAATCAGAAACCGTATATCGAAGAAGAAGAGACAACACGATCGTAGTGGTCAGTTTTACTAGTGGAGTAAATCGGAATACCCGGAGAAAACCACCGACCAGTCATAAGTCGTTGACAAACTTTATCTCATAAAGTTGTATCGAGCACACCTCGTCGTGAGCGGGATTCGAACTCGCATCTCTTGTGGTGATGGGTACTCATTGCATCTGTAGTTGTAATTCCATCTACCTTATGATCACGACCACTAGGGCCCGTCCTTTCTGTTTACATATTTAACATTTTTAAAAGGGTAGGGGTAATTCAATACCACAAGTGGTTGTTATTAGAAAGACCCATTTTAACGATTTTGTGAGTCAAGTCATCCTTCTTTTTTTTCATAAAACTAACAATGAGATTCAACGCTCATAACGTGACCTTGCCCCTTTAACCATTTCAGCAAGCGTCGGCATCATACTTCATGTTTTTGTTTCTTTTATTACTGTTCAATGTGCTTTATTATTATTTTGGTCGGTGGTTTTTTCCGGGTACTCCGGTTTCCTCCACCAATAAAACTGACCGCCACGATATTACTGAAATATTGTTGAACATGACGTTAAACATCATAGCCCTACTATAGCTCCATGTTTGCACTAGAACGTCAAATCTTTAAGCAAATAATGAAGGAAAAAATGAGTGAATCATATGATAATTATACAAATAACAAATTATTTATGATAGATATTTTCCCCACATCAGGTAGTAGGAAATATGAGCGCTATGTGAACAAGGGGATATTTGCCAAATGTAGGTGATATGTGTAATACCACTAAACATGAGTACCAGTCGAAAAGAACGTATGGGAAAGTACGTAAACACAAAATGGATTCCTACATTGTTGGATAAAAAAAACAACCTATTAGATACGGCAAAATACTGAATGTCAGCAGAAACCTACATATTTTAGGATAATCTTAGTCCATATTTGATGTGCTTGTGGTTTTGAATAAAAAATTGATTGCATTGGAAAGGAACTACCTGAATTTGTGCTAAATCAAAAGGGAAAGTAAGATTTTTGAGGGTAGACATCTTCGGACTGTGTTTTTTCTTATATGCCATTAAATGTATGTTGATTTTCGGAAGTAAGCCTCCAATTGGGTACCCCTTTCATGAGAAATGAGTGTTACTTAGATTAAACTTAAGATGAATCCTGTATGAAATCTCAAAAAGATTTTATTTAACATAGAAGACTATAGAGAATTATTATTACTCCTGATAGCCAACGCAGCTTCTTCATGGAAACATATGCAGTAGTTCTTACCTTCAGTACACACTAGGTCCACCCGATGTTGGTGCACACCTAGGTCCACCCGATGTTGGTGCACACCTAGGTCCACCCGATGTTGGTGCGTGGAAATGCAAAACAAGCGTTGTCTGAAGTGAATCTGTATTGCCTTATATCAATTTAAAAAGGCAGACAGTATTCTGACAATAAATATTTCAGAGCAAAAAAAAATCATTTTTGTGAGATTTTAATCAGCATCACAACACATCATTACATTTGAATGCCCTGATACCGTTTTATATTTGTATTTGTATAGTATTTCATTTGTATCTAGATTGTTCCGGTTCTCGAAAATCTCGTCCGACATGATTGTCCCGGTTCTCGAAAATCTCGTCCGACATGATTGTTCCGGTTCTCGAAAATCTCGTATGACAGGATTGTTCCGGGCATCGAAAATCTCGTTCGAATGGATTGTTCCGGTTCTCCAAAATTTCGTCTGACTGGTTTGTCTCGGTTCTCAAAAATCTCATCCGATCGTATTGTGCCGGTTATCGAAAATCTCGTACAACTTACGATATTTTGAGTTTGTCTTTAGACAATAAAAGAATTTTGAAAAATAACTTACTTGGTAATCAAACGAAAACTGTTCGTCGTCTGGTAGTTCTTTAACCTTAAATTAAAAAAAAACGGTATTGTTCCTATCATATTATTTATATTCACTTATGTTCATTACGTGATAATGGACGTTTATCGTCACTTTCGTCAATATTGTGTGATGAACTATTTTATTGGCGGAGTATATCGTAGTACACGAAGAGTTAGTGAGTGATTATTGTGTAGCGCCTAATTAGTAATTTTGCAGCTATATCATTACAAGAGCAACTTCCTTTTTGATGGAATGATGCTGATAACCGCTTTGTTCTGAACCAACACGCTGAGTTGGATATTTATTGTGCTAGCTCACGGAAATTATAGTCAACCGATGGAGTTGTCGCTCCACTCGGACACATTATTCTGGTTCCGAACGAAGCAGTCTTTGCTCTTACTCTTTAGTAATGCGTGCCTAGCGGAGAAGTAACAAATACCAATTCTATAGTCTTTAAGTAGATCTGACCGCAGCTCGAATCCACGATCTACCGAGTTCAAGAAGAACATGCTAACCATTACACCATTACACTATTGAACCACTAAAATGACTGGTTTCATATACAAGTAGCTTTATAACAGTAAACAAATTACATGGGAAAGAGATAAACCTAAGGGCATACTTTGCTTTTAACTTTCTAATAAATTAAATAATTTACTAAACCGAAGCAAGTAACAAACTATGTCATGTAAATGTCGATATCGTCTCACCATGCATATTTGCTGATATGGCATAAAATCTAGATTTTTTTTAAACTATTTTAAGGAATGTTTCATGATACAGAATGATAACCAGAAAGTTCGCTTTTTGTTTCTTTTTTTTTTCAAAAACCATCGCTCACATACAATGTACGTAAAGGGAAGTTTTACTGTGCTGCTGGCCGTCGCTCACATACAATGTACGTAAAGGAAAGTTTTACTATGCTGCTGGCCGTTGAACTGATAAATTCGTGTAATCATACGGTGTTTTATATTCAATCAAGACATAATTCAAAGTTAACTAATATTCGATCAAAATTGAATCTCATATGTATTTCTTCAATTTGTATTTATACCTTTGCTTAACTATAATCGGGTATCATTCATTATTTTTAAAGAATTATGACTGATGCATGCATTTACCTGTGCAGGTAATCCTGGAACCTTCACCTCTAACTGATACTCTTTTTGTAGGGTCATAAGTTCCATCATCCTTTGATCTTTAAATGGTTCATCTTGTGGTAAACACGTATCAATATGTTTGAAGAAATAACGATGGTCTTCTTTGATCCATTTCATAACGGGAAATATTGACGTGATTTTTGAAGATATACTTGTAATTTCGATCCATTCTAAATACCAATTGCTGAACAAACCCCAGTTGTCTCTCCATAATTCAATTCTCTGTACCTCCGGTATATTTATTGCTGAAGTGACAGAGTAATCGTCAATGTTTCCAGCCTCGAAGTCGTTCTTGAAGAAAGTGTCGAGGTTGTATGAATCCGTTTTTGTTCCTGTTCCGTGCAATATGATGTAGACATTTGCATCTGTCCCAGCTCCTTTTTTATCTCCAGTTTTCACGGATATTTTGTAAGACGACATCTTGTCAAAAATATTTGAAAAAATTAAATAACGTTTTTATCAACTGTTACTTACTCAATCATACAGAACATTCCCTACCTGAATGATTTTACAATTATGTGTATTAAACAAATACCACAAGTACAATTTTGTCGACATGAATCATAAATAAATTCATCATCGTAAGTCATTGTAAAAAAAAAACAAAATCATTGGCCCACAAACGCTGAAAAGGTCGTTCACATTAATTAGGAGTTATTTTTCACACTTTTTTCAGAGAGGGACACAGATTATAATGAACGGCCAAGGAAGCGTTTCATACTTTATCATAAAAATATACACTCGCCATGCAACCTCTATTACACTTGTAGGGACAATTACATTCCTCGATCTTGAAACCAAAGTCAGATTCTATTTTACATCTCATTTTTCTTATTTATCTATCAAAATTTCTTGTTGGAGACTGCAGGGTAAGATTATTATTTACTTGGGGGAGGGGGGTGTACATATATTTCCCTGGGCGACAGAAATTAAATTTAGAATATGGGAGAATGTGTTCGTAGGACACAGATGTCCCCGATTTCAGCTTAAGTAGTCATGAATTTATGAGAACTTAAGTTATGGAACGGAAACACAATGTGAGGCGTACAGGCGGAGGAACTGACGTATAGACATGGAAAAAACTGAATGCATCCCACGCGTAGTGACGAGGGCATAAAAACATACCCATTTTGTAACCAGACTTCACAAATAATAAAATCAACTAAAGTTCGATGAAAATTGTATTACTTATTTATCACACTACTGAAAATAGATAATACATACAGTTAACAAATTTATTATAAGCTATAGTGTATTAAATTACATTGTGGCCATCAAAACACACATACACAGATCCGTGACAGTGACAACTTCATCCATAAATGATGCATTTTGCTAACTTTTACCCCGCCATATTTTTGTACCTGTACCAAGCCAGGGTCATGATTTCCAATGTCTTTTTGTGCTCAGTCTGAAAAATGTCCCGACCTCCATCATCTCCTTTCCATTGTGACAATAAAAACACCAATACACAGGTCCGTCTCAATGACTTCTTTAAACCCACCACATCTGTGTGCCTGTCCTAACTAGGAACAGGATTTCCAGCGTTATTTGTCGTGTTCTTTTTTGTGTGTGTTCAGTCAGTTATGGTTAGAGATAATCGTTCGTTTTGTTAATATTGGTGGAATTGTTCTTTACATAACCACTGTTCATTACATAATTTTACTGTCAACAATATACACATGTCTTAGCGTTTTACCTGAGACACTGTTTACGTAATGGATAATATACTCCAACTGTAGATCATTATTAAAACTAGTTAATGAGACATGTCCGGGATGAACTAGTTATTTTAACGAATCTACAAGTTGGAGTGTATTCTCTTTCTTAATGCATTTCTATCTACAAAATTGTTTTTATTCAATATTTTTTTTATTTTCTAATGCTCAGGAAAGCCAAATAAAAAAAACCCATAAAACCTGAATTGAATTTCATTGTGATACATCCTGTCGATTCTCATCTATATTTAGATATTTCAAGTGTCCCAAAAATTCACCTATGCTATAGTGTACTTGATTCGTAATTAAGGTAGATGGGGTGTTTAAATTTTCGCGCCTTCTGCGCAAGATGTTGCGCATAGCAACGTAAATCAGGCGACCTGTCGTACAATCTAATAAAAATAATTTCGTTTCTTATCAATTTTTGAATTTGATTGAAAATTATCAGAATCACACATAAAATCATATTTTGATATCATATTTATTAAAAAAGAGGAAAAAAAAGCTTCCCATTTCAGTTTGATTGCTGCAATATATTTTGCTTCCATTTTGCGACCCGGACACGGGGGAGGGTGGGCCTTAGATCCTATGACGGCTAGCCAGATTCGGAATGTTCACCGTATTAGTTATTTATTAATATGATAATAGATGTTACATAACTTGGGACGAAGTCCAATAATTTTGTTTAAACAATATTACCCTCGTGTGATGGGTTTTCGTACTATTATCGATTTTCCGATATAGTGATTAACAGTGTTAACTCTTCATTCATATGACGATTGGAATTTTCAAAGAATGGCTAGTTAAATATTTCTTTGTACATAAGATTGTTTTAAAAGCCATTCTTGTATTTTAATAATGTTTTTTGTAATATAAATCACTATAATAACTCTGCCCCTTGCAAAAATCTAAAATCTAATCTATACTCCCGATTATCTGGCAACTTATGCTGTCAGTAAAATGG
>MJUT01011098.1:18747-41034 GCA_002080005.1 Gigantidas platifrons | reverse complement strand
CACGCTAGCTATGTATACAGTAATTTCCTTTTCCATCATTTCTGAAATTTACGTCCTATTTAACTACTCTGAACTTGGAATTATTCTCAATTTCATAGTTTTGTTTGACTTTGTTTACATCAGATACAGATTTAGCTGAAATTTCTTTCATCTTTACTTATTCTTTGGGTTTTTTATCAAATGGATAAATCTACCGATCTATTTTGTTTTTCCCGCTGAGAGAAATAAAATAAATTTCAAATAGAGTTCCGCAAAACTAATAAAAGAAATCAAATACCGTAAAAATTGCCGGATCTGGATAGCCGCCATAGGATCTATGGTCCACCACGGGGGAGAAGTCAGAAAAAAATATTGAAAAGAAACTGTAATCGTTATAAAGTGGATTATCCTCCGATGCCCTCATAAAAAACAAAACAATCAATAAAGGTTTGGCAACAATTGGCCACAGCAATTTATTCACAAGTTACAATTGTTAAATTTGAATATGACTAGATAATTTGTAAATTGAGTAAAATGTCATATGTTACAATTGTTAAATTTGAATATGACTAGATAATTTGTAAATTGAGTAAAATGTCATAAATTGAGTAAAATGTCATATGATAAAATTTTGACTTTAAAATGATTAAATTGAATGTTTGTTTATCCATGCTGATCGCCGAATATGTTCCAATGGCAGATCGTAGATGAAGAATGATGACTGTCGGATAGCAATTAGTCCTGGAAATCAGTGGCTAACGCTAGCAGTCTTAAATATATGAGAATATGCAGAAATTAAACGTAAGTAATTAACCCTGGACATCAGAGGTAAATGTTAAATTCAATATGTCCACTGATATACTTCGTTGAACGCAGCGAAATCGGCCATATACTGGTATACAAGCAGGTTTAAAACAGCTACAAGTTTGTGGGATAAGCAAGCACATCCACAATTGTGGAGCGCCTTTAGCACTAGTTTGCAATATATAAAACGCTTCAATGTCTTTTTATCCTTAAATCGAACCAATGGTGGACGACGCCTTCTTCCTGGGTAGTTGTACTTCATTACAAATATACCATTTACTGACACAACCTGTTAAAATATATTAAAACCAAAGCAGAATATGTTACAAAGGTCCACTCCTTACGGAGTGGGTGGGTGGGTTTTGATCGATTACAGATGTCTGTATTTTGAAGGCTTCTTCTCCCTCCAAATACTATTTCAAAAAGGACGTACAAATGACGTCATCCCAATAAGGTTTAATAAAATACCGAATAACCAAACAATCACGATAGACAACAACGGCTAAATTCGAGGACACTTGGATAAACGATTTAAATTTTATGCATTTAAATCTCATTGCTTTTCATGAATACTGTAATGTAGATCTGCATCTTTACAATCTGATCTTCGTTTTTGGTAGCTTATGAAGCCGTTTCACACTGATTTTACCCAACAGAAACAGGACTGAAAAGGGGGTTGAAAAGTTTGAACAATTTGTTTTGTTTTGTTTTTGTGTTGCTGACTACCGTAGGTACAATTTATATTTTATCGTCTGCAGTAGTCTTGCAATGTCTGAAAGACTTATATCAAGAAGCTTCACAAAAGAACAATCTTTTTCTGGAGCCGTAATTTTAAAAACACCAAAACTGGCAAAAGCTCCATTTCAGACCCCCCTATCTGATCTGTGACAGACCTGATGACACAAATTAGTTACTAGACCACACATATGCGTTACCGATTGCAACCCAACCATACATAATAGATAATGAACCTTTTTCGATTTATTCTGAAACTGAGGTCGACACTGAAGTGGATGAGTTCAAATGAAGTCCTATTTGATTACATCCCATCTGATCTTATTCCATTAAGCCATGAGGTGTAAAACTTTAGTGGTGATAGGCACTGATTGCACAGTTAGTTGTAAATCCAACTACCATACGATCACGACCACGATGACCGCTGTGTACTTGTATGAAATAAAGGGTTAAAGTATGTATAAGAAAGATAACGGATATGATAGAGAGAATGAGTTAAATACGGATTTCCTGAACGTGTTGTCATCTCAGCATTATTTGTTGTACGGAAAAAATAACCGGAGACACACAGTGTATCAATTACTTTTTATTTTTATTTGTCAACACTCAAGGCCGTCTTAACAGCTATTATAGGTCCTCGGTCAAAGCAGTACACTAGGCCCCTACCTACACAAACACTCACAGGAATAAAACACCGAGGCCCCTACCTACACAAACACTCACAGGAATAAAACTGTAATTGTCGATAGAATTAAAGATATTTTTATTGTATTGGTACTTCCAACAAAATGTTTAAACATTAAAAAAAAAAAACATGCTGTACACAACATACATATATTAGCATGGGGCCCTATGCTCGTGGGACTCCGAACAACTGCCCAGCTTGCCCATACGTTAAGATGACACTTCCTACACAGTAAGTAATACCGTACAGTTTTCTAAATTCTTTGCAGAAAATATCAGTGTAAAACAAAAACGGAATGAGGTTTTAAAATGCTCAAAATCGTTTTCTCCCTGGACTTGCCCAGACTCTGGTCGAAATTCTTATCTCTAAAGCATCAACTTCATATAGTGCCTGGCGCCGCCACTGTTTATGTATGCAAAATTCGATATATTGTGAGACAAGTTAAGCATACCATACCGATAAAGCATATACATAGACAATGTGATAAATATAAGTATAAAAATATGCGAATACTGTTTATAACGTTATTAAGCTATTCAACAGAAACTTTTAGGGGTTGATCGTATTGTAGTTGGATATACAACTACCTCTGCAATAATTGTCTATCACCACTAACGTTTTGATTTCGAATCCCGCTCATGGCGATACAGCATTATGTGAAAATGTGTGACAGTGACTTGCAGTAGGATGCTGGTTTCCCCCGGGTACTCGCGATCCGGTTTCCTCCACCCAATAAACCCGACTGTAACGATTTATAATTGGTATATTGTGTATTTATGACAAGACAGTAATACGTGATTCAAAACGGCTCGTTATCCCTTCACCTATTTGTTGGGGGAAAAGGGTGGGGGAGGGGGGGGACAAATACATTTTTACCTCATCAGTTAAATCCCTATGCGAAATATCAATATGATAAAAGGACATTTTTCATTTGGACGAAACATTCTTTTTAAAACAATTAAATAAAATACAAAATTTAATATTTAAAAAAACTTTTGACCATAAGCTAATGTAATGAGTGTAATCTTTTAAAAAATTTCTAAAATGTTACAAAGCTAAGTTTAGTCAAAATAGAAGTTCACTTATAAACGCTAGATAGTATTGTTTCATGTACAGCTGCATAAACATTTAATACGTTTGCCTTATCTGTAGATTAACTATGTCTAAATGTAATTTGAAAATCCGCTTGTAATGTTTTAGCAATATTAATGATTCTAATAGGTATCGATCTTGAGTAGTGATATACAGCTGTAAGATACTGCTGCTGAGTACTATTTGACCGGATGTAGTTTGTTTTGTAGAAGCAGGCTTTGGAAACGATGATCTCCCTTGGCTATATACTCAACCATTACAGCCATAAAATGTTGCTAGATTTGTGTATCGTGTTAGGTAAATGAGTTTGCCAGACATTTATTTATGGATATATTGTGACAAAATATGGATGTAATAGTTTGAAATATATAATTTCACAAGGAGGTTTGTATTATTTTACATTCAACATACGTCTTCTTGTGAAATTTTGGATGTGAAGTAAAATATAATCAAATTATGGGCCAAATTTTACCAGCGAGCTGCTGTTAAGTTCAGATCAGAATCAGGATTATTTTTAGTTTGACAAATTTTTCTGAATAGTTTTTTGTTCTTTAGTAAGGTATTTTTAACTTAATAATTATATATAAAAACAGAAAATATAGGTTATATATTTTTATAAAATAAATTAATTAAAAAAACACGTGTCTTCTTAGAAAAAGGTAAATCCGAGGATTTATGATTATGCAAAACAGATGTTTGTTTACAAACAATAATCAGTGTATTTTGTAAACAATTAATGGTACGTAGATATCTAACATATTTAACAATTAATCCAAATATATAAGCTTATAGACAAACTGTGTTAATCACTATATTGGTTCATTTTTTTTTGTCAGTAGTAATTTTATAAAACTATACAGTACTATGATTATCTCCCTTTAATCAAATTCCTTCAAAAAACATTTTCCCCAATAATTAGTGTTAATTCAACTTTTTGCATTTAATTGTTATATTTTGAAATTGTTATCAATATTAAACAATAACTTTTTTTAGGTTCATATTTATAAGAATGTTATAGTTTCAATTATTATGAATATTATAGTTGCAATTATTTAAATTAAATATACCTACCTTGAAGAACTTTTGGATTTATTTATATATTCAACACCCACTTTTCTATAATTATAATGCCGAACTTCCTACGATCTTTTCCGAATATTATAATTTTACTTCGGTATGTTCCAACTTATTTCGATCGATTCTAAATTAACATACACACGTCAAATACGTAAATAAAGCTATCCAATTAAAAGTTTCTCGATATACGCGAACTGGACGAGAATTCCTTTACTTATTATAAAATCCCGAGATACATCGAATGGTAAAATCGGCCATTTTCTAGCATGTTATTTGCCGATTCCATCCACTTTCCCTATGACATCCCCTGGTAGGAGATTGGCTTTAATACGGTATTCCAGAGCTTGTGGTTCATATCATGATTTCTTTGATACGGGGTTGCTGCTAACAAGGAAGCTACTGAACCAAGGGTTCCTTTTGGTAAATTTGAAGTCATCACTTCGAAAATTTTACGGTCGCCACCATGACTTGGTTGACCGTTATGGAATATCGGTGTCACAAATGACCACGGATATGTTCCACTTGTCGTAAACACTTCCTGGTCATTTCCTCATTCACGACTTATTACCAGGTTTTTAACTAGATTAACACGACGAGTGCCACTAGTGGAGTAAGAGCTGCTAACCCTTCTGGAGTTCACCCCCGCTTTTTACTTGGGTTCGTGTTACTCGATCTTTAGTTTTATATGGATGTTTTGTCGATCGTTGTTTGTCCTTTTGTACTTTTTCTTTGGCCATTGTGTTGTCTGTTCTTCGATATACGGTTTCTTCTTAAAATTTTTGTTTAAATACTCCTTGAATTTTGTGGTTAAATCCGGCATCAACACTTCACCGCTTGACAAGACAAGCATGTTATTCTCAAATAAACCATAAATTACAATGGTATAGAGAAGTTAACAAGAAAATACAACAACACATAAACTACATAGCTTTTCTAAAAATTTTCTGAGGTACACACAATATGTGTAAATTTTAATATAGTTGGCCTTTGAGTACGATTTCTGCTTAGCTAAATTGGATTCGATTTTCAGTTAAAAAAAATAAATGGCATGCCATTATTTTATGACATTCGTCACCAATAGATTGGCTTTTACATTTTAAACACAGTCTATCTCTGTCGATACCATACCACCATTCAGTTTCTATTGGTAATTTATGGTTTGTGGTTCGAAATTTATATAGCGTAAATAAACGTCAGAGAATACCGAAGGGGCAATCAACAATAGACAATCCAGAGAAACTGGCAACATAGGGTACACATGACGGAAAAAAAAACAGAATATGTACTGGACACCGCTATAGGGAAATAACACAAATAACGAAAATAAGACATGCGCCCTCCTACAAACAGCTGGAGGTAAAGCCGAACCGAACATTCTTTTTATGCGGAAATCGTAACGGACATCACACAACGGAACTCAGAAGCTAAAGATATACTTGGTCTTCTAAAATATTGAAATAATTTTCGAATTCAAAACTGTCTTTAAATAATCTGTAATTGAGTTTTATATCACAGAATGCCATTCCTGTTTGTACAATAATACCCCCAGCAAAGCTATTGTAAATGCGGGCTCTAATATCACATACAGGCCGCTAATAGAGGCCGATGGTACAGGCCGTTAATAGGGGCTGATGATACAGGCCGCTGTACTTTTATAATTTGACCCATTTTTGGGACAAGGTTGATACCGTTTACGTAATGCATTTATCTGACGTCACACTATTGTTCGAACAGTGTATTATTTTTAAAACTTTTGTTCTTGAATATATGAACTTTAATCTTTTACTGTTTTACGCTTAAAAACGCGTTTTACTTATTTTTGGGTTTTCGTGTCTCGAAACACTGCTGGGTATTTTGACTTTCAAAACTTCCATCTAACCACTCGGCTACGGTGACCACACTACTATAGATATAATTAGTATATTTGACTCTTGATAGTAATCTTTGTTAAAAAAAATATCAACAATTTGTTTTAAAATGCAATATACAAGACACGATACAAGTATTTCAGATCTGGCATAATTTATGTTCAGAACTGACGAGTATGTGAACTTTTAAAATGTATTTTCGCAAAACAGAAACAACTAACGAACCAACCGCAAGTAATAATAAATCAGGCAGAACACAGGTGAAGATTTGGAACACTTGAAAGACCTTGAAATATCTAAATATAAACGATTCTTTTCACTTGAAAGACTTTGATATATCTAAATATAAACGAGAATCGAAAGGATGTTGACCGATAAAAATTAGTCGTTTTATTTTTGTGAATGTTGTCTTATTTGGCTTTTTCTAAACATTAAAAGTGTAATAATATATGCCATGCCATGCCATGCCATACCATATATTTTTTCAACAACACTATTATTGTACAAGTTAGATACATTATTATTGAAACAAATGAATTTGCCCGTCATCTGAGTACGAATGCGGAAAAAGAAACCCGTTATATCCAATACTGGCAGCTTCTTTTGTTTCAATAGTACTGTATCCTATACATCAACTGATTATGGAAATGATTCCCAATTAAAGCTAAAAGCAGGTCGGAATTTTGGAAGAAATGTTGACACCAAATGTGGGAATAGTCTGTGTCATCAAATATGTTGTCAGTTTCTCTTGATGGTCCATTCTGTATTGCCCCTTCGTTTTCGTTAACGTTTATTTAACATGTTTTTAAAAAAAATCAATAAAAAGGTTATACAAAATTTTATAGGATAAATATGAGAGTTTTGCCCAATATGATATCATTTTGACTTTGATATCAATTTCATTAGGCTTGGGATGTTTTAAGTTGTTTAACGCGACTTTCTGTAATATTTCAGCTATATCATCGCTTTAAGTTATATTGGTGGAGGAAGCCAGAGTACCCAGAGAGAACCACCGACCATGGGCAAGCACCTGGTAAACTTTATCACTAGCTGCTGCGAGTCGTGTGATTTACAAATCCGGGCGCGAACCCACGCCGTATTGGTGATATGCTTGTATGAGTTGTTATGTAATCCAACTACCTAACTCATTGAACCACCCGGGCCCCAATTTTAATAAGAAACCACCCAAGTTCACTATATATCATATAACTAGGCATCAATGTTTTTAATTTCAATAAAATCTTGCACAATCTTAGTTGTACTTTTTCAAGGCATTGAATATTATTATTAAAATCATACATTTCTGAACCCTATATCAATATTGGTTTTACCATTGGTTTTTTTTATTAAAAGAAAAAAAATTAAAAAAAATAAATAAACTGGCATTCAACTGATAAATTATGTGTTCTACCTCTTTTTAAAACTTCAGACATGGCTTTTGTTGCCTTCTCGGCTTGTTTTTATTTTTTTAATAATTATGTTAAAATATCATGTCCTGTTAAGCAATATTCCCAAATAAGTTTCTTAAAACTGCTCTTTAGCTATTTCATTGCGAGAACAAGTTACATTCAATGAAACGATGATGCTTATGTCCGCCTTCTACTAGACCAACACGTTTAAAGTTATGTGCTTTGCGGAAAAGGGCCAAGTGTCAATTATATATATATATATAGTCTTTGGCTTAATCCGAGCGGGGATCGAACCCACAATCTACCGAGTTCGAGTCGAGCACGCTAGTCATTATACCAACGGTGTGGCTCATGACAATCATGTGATGGACACTGAAATTGTTAAAAATCGTAGTCAACCACATCGGTAGCGTAATGGATAGCGTTCTCGCCTCGAGTGTGGTAGATCATTGGTTCGAGTCCTGGTCGGGTCAAACCAAAGACTATAAAATTGGTATTTGTTGCTTCTCCGCTACGCATGCAGCATTAAGGAGAAAGAGCAAAGACTGGCTGGATTGGAATCATAATAATGTGTCTGAGTGGAGCGACATGTCTACCCATGGACTGTTGTTTCAGTGAGCTAGCACTATAAAAGAATCCAACTCAGCGGCGTGTTGGTCTAGAACGAAATGGATCTTATCATCATCTCATTTGAAATTAACTTGTTCTCGCCATGATATGGCTGAGAAATTGCTGTGTTGGCGTTAAACAACAATCACTCACTCACTCACTCACTCACTGAAACTGTTAAAACCCTTTTATTACTTATATCGTAGTGCAGACGGACATGTACTTGGCAATTACTGAATGGTAAATACAAAACACTAAGATAACCTTTTGTCACTTCCTCTTTCCAATCACTATATGTATATTGACTAAAACATTGTTATCAAAATTGTATCAATAGTGATTTTTAGAGGTACAATTGGGGTGAGAAATATTCAACTAAAGTAAATACTTACGATGCTGCAATGTAGATTTATACAAAAAAACCGTAACAATGTTAACCCTGTTTTTAAAAAGTAAATAATTTTGTCTGTTAAATATTTGCTTCATGGTTAGTTTAATGTAATTTATTTTCTGTCCCTCCAAATATAATTTGTTATCTGCATGTTAGGTAAACACTGTCAATACATTGTAATGAAGTTGATCATTTTAATCCATTTAAAGCGCAGAAATACAACCTAGAATAAAATGATTAACAGGAACGGTAAGATGTCCTCTATTATAATTACTGTGATATACATTACTTGTATAGTATGTACAATATCTACGGAGAGTACTGTTCTGACCGAGACTGTGACAGACACAACACGTGTATCAACATCTTATAGTGCATCGAGAACGACGTCGACATCAACAGAGGAGAGTACTGTTCTGACCGAGACTTCTTCAGATGAGATGACAGACACAACACGTGTATCAACATCATATAGTGAATCGAGAACGGCGTCGACGACAACACAAGATGTAACAAGTAATACCAATACATCACAATGGCCAATAAACAGTACTCAAACAATTTTACCGACATCAACGATAACAGGAACCGACGAACAAGCAAATACATCTTTGACCATTTCCACTATTAGCAGTATGCCTTCTCATGACACAACCATAGGTGTTACAGATACTACGTTAAATCCAACGACCATAGGTCAGATGACGTTAGAGGAAAAACAAAAACGAAACGGAATCACGTCTGCTGTTATTTGTGTCGGAAGCTTAATTCTGATATGGATTGCTTATTTATCAAGTTTTATTGACAAACCAAGCGAAAAAGTACCAAAAATAGATCATGCCAAACAACCGAATTCAAAGTATATCTATGATAGTGAAAGTCAAATAGTGAGAGATCCTAACATAAAAGAAGGAAAGAAAATTAGTTTCGGTGAAGTTTCTCAGTTTTCCAAGAAACAATCACCAGACACTACAAATGATATTCAGATGGCAAACATTAAGGAGACAGTCACTGACGATCACAGTGAACATGGAAAGGGAACAAACACTACAAGAAAATCTGGTTGGGATGTCCTTACCGAGAATCCCAAGTTCTTTGATGACTACCAACCAATACGAACAAACACCAATGAAAATAGTGTTAATTTATAATGTGTTGTAACATAATTTTTTGCTTTTGCTTCGAGAGTGTACTATTATATAATTCACGTGCATGTGCGATAGTGTTTGAAATGCTTTCTATGGTCAATGGATTTTGTGACAATTCAATATTTTGGTAAATCTTTGATATATGTAATAGTTATATTTTGAAGTTTGTTACAAACAAACAAACAAACAAATGCTTTATTGTCAATCAAGACGCCCACATTGAGCAGAATAATCAATAAAATCACAGTATACAATTGATTGATATAATAATTTTCATTGGATAGGACAATACAAACAAAATTAAATTAAAATCACATTTAGTTAGAAAGATAGTTGTAATGGTTGTATTTTAGTCATGTATTAACGGGACCCTTCGTTTCTATTACTCATTGTTAAACTCATAATTTTTGGCATTTAAAAGGTGGTACCATACACTTCAGGGAAAATTTGATCTGCTCGTTTAATTTTCTTATTTGTTTGGCAGTGTGTTTGAATATATCCACTGTAATACATATCAAAATTTTAACAAATTCCAAACAGACTCGGAGCTATAAATTCACTAGACACATAGCAGATTTTTTTCTCTGTGGGTTTGATCACCGAGATGCTTGAAATCTGCATACAAACATCATACGATCAAAATGTTCAACTGATTTTAAAGAGTTATCTCCCTGTAGTGTATGGTAACCCCTTAACCGCCGTGTTTTCTCTTCACATAATCATTCAAATGAAACATATTAATGTCATATTCCCGAGTAGGATAATGCTTATTTACCGCCTATATTAAGGGACCTTTTCTTGGCAAATAAAAGATATATTAAAGTGTATTTTTCTGTTTTATTAAGTCAAAGTGTAGTATTATATATTTTTCGCTATTAAAATGGGTCTGTCGATCTATTGCACTCCCGATGAACTATTGCACTGTGCAATATTTTCCACGTGGTGTCTATAGCACCGACCCGAGTTGATCTTTGAACACGATTTCTGATTGGCTTTCAGTTCTGCCGATTGGCCAATCAAATAATTGTTTAATCGACTCGGAATTGGTCGTCTGCGGCATAAACAACAATGGCTGCACATAAAGCGGACATAATTCCGTCCATAAAAGATGCCGATCTGGACACTCTCCTTAAAGCCTTAAAGAAAAACACTTTCTTGGTATGGTATTAGGTAATAAATCAGTTATTTATTTGTTTCAGGTGCAATAGACTAGAACATTTGCCCTTTGGTCATTCCCAGGACCTCAGGGCAAATATTTCAGTCTATTGCACCCGCAACCATTAAATAACTGAATAATATGTTTTGTCAGAGAACATTTTTTAAAGTAAATAAAGCCACACATCTCCCCAAGAGTCTAAATAGACAGATATAATACTGCAAATGTTGATGATAAGAAACAGTTTGCTACATAATATTCAATAACATTAAAGAATAGTCAGATTATACCCAATGGGTACCCAGAAGCCGTAGATCGAAGAAGGACAGATGATACAATGACCAATAGAAAAGGAACAAAACATGTTCCACAAAACACTACACATAAAACTAAAAACTAGGGGTGAACTCAGATGCTCCGGACGGTTTATCAGTTCAGGCTATTCTAGTGACTACGTCTTGTTACTGTAAACTCAGATGCTCCAGACGGTTTACAGTTCAGACTATTCTAGTGACTACGTCTTGTTACTGTGAACTCAGATGCTCCGGACGGCTTAGCAGTTCAGACTATTCTAGTGACTACGTCTTGTTACTGTGAACTCAGATGCTCCGGACAGTTTAGCAGTTCAGACTATTCTAGTGACTACGTCTTGTTACTGTTAACCTAAACCAACATCATCTGATAATAAAATATGAATCATCTACAAAACAAATAGGTGTAACATCGTAGTTACGCGGAACTTGCAGCTTACCTCACAACACAGAACTAAAAACGTGAAAACATATAATTTGACAACATGGCCAACATGAACATCATTAAGACGACGAGTAAAGCAAATGGGGCGAACGCGGGTACTCCGGAATGGTAAGCAGTCTATGCTCCACTAGTGGCATCCGTCGTGTTACTCTTGCTACAAACCATGTATTGTCATGAATGAGGGTAGGAACGGATTGTAATTACGGCAAACGGGCCATATCTGTGGTAATTTGTGACACCGATAGTCCGTAGCGTTCAACTAAGTATGGGTGGAGACCGTAAAACTGTTATAGTTGGCTTTGAGCCAGGGTTAGACCGGCCGGTGGAAAAACTAGTAATACAACCAGTACAATCATACCTCTTCTTAGTAATACAACCAGTACAATCATACCTCTTCTTAGCAATACAACCAGTACAATCATACCTCTTCTTAGTAATACAACCAGTACAATCGTACCTCTTCTTAGTAATACAACCAGTACAATCATACCTCTTCTTAGTAATACAACCAGTACAATCATACCTCTTCTTAGTAATACAACCAGTACAATGATACCTCTTCTTAGTAATACAACCAGTACAATGATACCTCTTCTTAGTAATATAACCAGTACAATCATACCTCTTCTTAGTAATACAACCAGTACAATCATACCTCTTTTTAGTAATACAACAAGTACAATCATACCTCTTCTTAGTAATACAACCAGTACAATCATACCTCTTCTTAGTAATACAACCAGTACAATCATACCTCTTCTTAATAATACAACCAGTACAATCATACCTCTTTTTAGTAATACAACCAGTACAATCGTACCTCTTCTTAGTAATACAACCAGTACAATCATACCTCTTCTTAGTAATACAACCAGTACAATCATACCTCTTCTTAGTAATACAACCACTACAATCATACCTCTTCTTAGTAATATAACCAGTACAATGGTACCTCTTCTTAGTAATACAACCAGTACAATCATACCTCTTCTTAGTAATACAACCAGTACAATCATACCTCTTCTTAGTAATACAACCAGTACAATCATACCTCTTCTTAGTAATACAACCACTACAATCATACCTCTTCTTAGTAATATAACCAGTACAATGGTACCTCTTCTTAGTAATACAACCAGTACAATCATACCTCTTCTTAGTAATACAACCAGTACAATCATACCTCTTCTTAATAATACAACCAGTACAATCATGCCTCCTCTTAGTAATATAACCAGTGCAATGATACCTCTTCTCATCTAATTCCAACACAGTGGTGAGCTATTTATAATGGAATCACATGAAGACCATTCATTTCTTATATACTTGTGACTAATTGACTTTAAATCTGTTATGATTCTTTTGTCCAAATAGCAATGGTATTTAATCAACAGATTATTGCTTTTTATTGCTAGTTATAATTACAAGCATTCAGTGATCTTGTAATGTCTATGTAGAGCCGTAGCTTGGCAATAAATTAAGTGTAACAACAAATTGAGGCAGTATTTTGAGGTATTCCCCGACAGCACGTTTTTTTGTCAGCTTGATTTTTTAAATGTATTCCTTTACTGTCATTTGTTGTTTTCCAGAAAATTACTCTTGAAAGAAGAAAGATAACTTTAGGCTGAATAGATTTACTTGGAGAAAAATATAGTCTGTTTCGAATCATTCGTTTTTACTTAATTCTAAAAAAAAATAAAGCATAAAATTGTATTAAATATACAATATTGGTGTATTGACGGTAAATATAGAGTTTATGTGGCGAGGCTTAGAAATGGGGAAAGACGAGCTTTTAGCGAGTCTTTCCGACGCTTCGTGCCGAGCCACATAAATTCTATATTTACCGTCAATACACTAATATTGTATTTATTCTGCAATATAATTTGCAAAAAAAAATGTTATTTGATTTAATAATAAAAAAAAAAGATATACCGAAAACCCCATTTGGTACCTCAGCAGTTGTTCCGGTGAGGGGCGTGGCTTAATAGTTGTATTAGGCTGATGTGAAAAGTGTTATTATGACAGTAGTGTGGCTTAATAGCATTATTAGGCTACTGTGAAAGTGTTATGACGGGGGTGTGACTTAATAGCTTTATTAGGCTAGTGTGAAATGTGTTATTATGACACTGTCATAATAAAGCAATAGTTTATTTCAACCCATTTATTATGACAAAAAATAACCCAATTGCAGGATAAATATACAATATTGGTGCATTGACGGTAAATATAGAATTATGTGGCGAGGCTTAGAAACGGAGGAAAGACGAGCTTTAGTGAGTCTTTCCATCCGTTTCGTGCCGAGCCACATACATTCTATATTTACCGTCAGTATACCAATATTGTATTTATCCTGCAATAAAATTTACAAAAAAAAATGTTATTTAATTTAATAATAATAAAAAAAAGATAATGGAAACCCTATTGATACCTCAATAGTAGTTCCGGTAAGGGGTGTGGCTTAATACATTTATTAGGCTAATGTGAAAAGTGTAATTATGACAGGGGAGTGGCTTAATAGATTTATTAGTTAATAAGGATAATAACAAAATTACCGAACTTCGAACAATCTTCCAAAGGGAAAGTCAAAACTCTTAAGTATATAAACAGACAAAATCAGTCAACAACCGGAAAACTGGGAAAACCGTAATGACCCTGACTTGGTACAGGCATTTCCAAAGAAATGGTGGGTTGAATCAGATTTTACGGCGCCAAACCTCCCGCTTTCATTACGGTTCAAAGGTTCCTGCTGTCACTATAACAGCTCTATAACAATACTGGAACAAAATAGGTAAAATAGTAGTCAACGCAGTACTAAATTCAGTGAGGAGATTGGAACATCTATCGTGAACCAACTCCATCAACAACCACGAGTCCCCTGAAGTATTTTAACTACGAAAGTAAATGTCAAAAACACTCTTACGTCACACATTGACAAAAATATCTTTGACATTGTTGTTGACTTCCTTATCTTTTTACATAAGCTAATGTGAAAAGTGTTATTACGACACTGTCATAATAAAGCAACAGTTTATTTCAACCTATTTATTATGACACAAAATAAACCAATTGCAGGATAAAACATATGTATACTCCATTAGAATGATTATGTTAATTTATTATAATTATTTTATGCTCTAATTCGTTCCTCAATCGAACATAAAGTATTTATTAATAAAACTTCAACACATGTATCAATATGGGAACAGCTCGTCAGGTGTGCAGCTAACCTTTGCATAAAAAAAACAATATAATGTCTGCAAAAACACAGTTCTGGTCGCTACTGTCATCTACCTACAACGACAAAGAAGAACATCATAATGATACAATAACATAATAATAATACAAAAAAAGAAATTATACATCTAAATGATAAAATGGGGGTATGGTGTTTAAAGCCACTTTATCGTGGTGGTTGCTAAAACAAAAATTCAACCTTGAACATTCTTATAATAATAATAAGCGTTTAGCGCACGCGTGAATTGAAAACATCAAGGTAGCATGTCGATTTGAAATAAAGAGACGTTACCACGTGACTGGGTGTAAACACAAATACATGTGTTTGAAATAAACAGCAATGGCTTGGTTTGGTTATTGGTGTTTAGCGCCACTTTCAACAATATTCCAGTGATATCGTGGCGGTCAGTTTTACTGACGGAGGAAACCGGAGTACCCGGTGAAAACCACTGACATGTAGCTGACAACTTTATCACATAATGTTGTATCGAGTACACCTTGCCATGAACGGGGTTCGCACACACAGCTTTAGTGGTGATAGGCATTGATTGTACATGTAGTTGTAAATCCAACTACCATATGATCACGACCACGACGGCCTCTTAAACATTCATAGATACATTCATCCGCAATCAAGTTGTATAGCAATAAATAGCTTATGTAAGGGTTCATGTTTTATTTATGTTTTTTTGGTATTTATTTACGTATACTGGTGTCCAACAAGATTTCTATGTCAGATGATATCTGTGCCCTCAAACAGTCACACGACGGGTGTCACAAGTGGAGCAGGAACTGCTTACCCTTCTGGAATATCTGAGTTCACCTCGATGTTTAGTGCGATTCGTGTTTCTTGATCTTTAGTTTTATGTGTAATGTTTTGTAGATCGTTGTTTGTCCTTTTGTCTTTTTTCTTTTGGCCATTGTCTAGTCTGTCCTTCGTATTCTGAGTACCCCTTTGATATCTTCAAATTCTGAGATTCTAAGATAGGCACAATAGCGAAGTTCACACAGTAGGAAGTAATAAACAACCATGAGAAATTCCCTCCTAACCGGTACCCATAGCCAATATACCCATAAAACATCATTTCATTTCCTAGTGCGAGACGATATGCATGCTTATCAACTGAGGTGAAGATAGATTTGATTTTTGGTGTTTTAACGCCACTTTCAACAATATTTCAGCTATATCATGGCGACCAGTTTTAGTGGTGGAGGAAGCCGGAGTACCTGGAGAGAACCACCGACCATGGGTAAGTAACTGGTAAACTTTAAATCTTGAGGCTGCGAGTCGAGTGCACCATTTTCTGTAATTTACAAAGCCGACCGCGAACCCACGCCGCATAGGTGAAGATAGAAAAAAAATTTGTAAAACATTTATTGTTATTTACATTAAAAATTTAAACAATTATATTATTATTATTTCCGGGTAAGAGGTAATATTTTGTTGTACACATTACAATATTATTTTATATTATTAATTTATTAATATTATGGATTTTGACAACACCAAGAGTCCGTATCAGGAGTATGAAAGTATTACGGGTACAAACTGTTTTTGGGATGGGTCTATTCCTGCACCTTTGGTTACGTTATGTATCTCAATTATCGTATCCTCGTCTAGTCCAAACACCTCCGTACAAGACTCAAAATTTGAATACCCACGTTGTCTAACATCACTCACATCGTGTCTAGGCCTGTTAATACTTCAGTTTCAGTACAGGTTCATGAATGGTATTGAATTTAGCAGTATCGAGTCACTGTCACTCTGTCTTTTCTTGTAGTATTGCTTTGCCAGTCAGTACGTCAGTTCCGCCTTTTAAATCATGGGCTATCATTCCTCAACCATGTGCTAACTTTTAAACTCAATGTATGACTTCCTTTGCCTTCTACCGGCCTCAACCTGCTACTTTTGGTGATCAGTATATGTACAGGGCATTAGTATCTGTCTTTTCAACCACCACATATTCAGCCTCACAGGGCGCGGAGCTAATTTGCAATGTTAAGGTGGTCCTATCGTCAGACTAAATTTAGGTAGTCTATTTTTGAGGGTGTAAGTCTAATTTCTAACAGGATTTCTGTTTTGTAAGCTGGGAAACAGGTCTCTATCCCTCCTTCTCGTGAGAAAGATACTGACGTTATTTCAGTGGCATCAAGCTGTTTCCTTCTGCGATTAGGAAGAATAGAAATTTCTTCTGTAATGTCTATTTCAGCTCCATATGTTCTTATAGGGAATCTGAGGTGGATGATTATTCTGCATCTTCTATAAAGACCAGTTGAAAACTAAGATTTATTCTAAGAAATAATGCTCATGTCCCATTATCTTCCCCTCCTAGACCTAAGAAATTAGTTTATACCCTTGAGACTTCTTGTGGCCTGATTCAGGAACAATCTTTTACTTACATGTTTTTTTCCCTGAATCAAATCATGCCGCATCTGCTCTTCAGTTTATTAACGATTGCTTTGTTAACAAGACGAATGAGAAAATCTCTGTGTTCTTCATTTGCAGGGCTTGGCTCTTATACTTTTCCATGTAGATTTAAGAGTAAGGACTATGAGATCCATGACTCATCTATCGGGAAAACAGCCCCTGTCTGTGATAATTTCTTTTTACAATTACTAGAGGTTAAGCCTATTGACAGACTCTGGCTTTCACAGTCACTCTGAGCTAAGCCGAAAAATTTACTCCGTATTGCTTCAAATGTGTTGGGTACTACCTAATTCGTTCTATCGGCAGCTGGTGTTTCAATACAAGACAAAAATGGATATGATTTCTCCAAGTCAAATTTCTACTTCTTCAGTTTGATCAAGCTCTGCGTGGTCTTCTCAATTCCTTCTTATGGGCACTCTCGGGAATTTTATCCTTTCTAAAAGGCGGTAAATTCTAGAAAAATCTTCCATTAGTGAGAGTCTTAAATATTCTCTAGTACGGCATCGTCTCTCTGACAATACAGTAAAAGATTTATAAAAAAAAGACTCCTCAGCCACTCAAGGCCAATGTACAATTAACCAATGGTACGAGATCTGTCTCGGTCTCCTCTTCAGTCATTTCGGTTCATGAAAATGGAAGAGTGTAGTCAAGGTTCCTAAAGCCAAATATTTAGGTTCTAATAAACCTACTAATAAAGATTTTAACGGCGTGAAGAAATCTCGGCTTAATAAATAGGTTTTGCCTCTTCGCTTCATACCGATTTCTCCCGAAGGGGAGTAGCAATTTCCTGTTCCTCAACCCTCAGTTCTAGTTGGAGGGAGACATACCCAGTTTCTACATCAAAGGGAAAATTTAAACATAGATGTGTGGGTACTGTCAGTAATTCGGTCTTATATTTCTGTACCGTTCTTCTTTGTCAACAAGTCTGATTTCATACTTCAGACAAGTTCTCTCTTCTGTCTGGAGAAGTTCACATTCTGCTCAAGGGAATAATAAAACTTTCTTCAACACCTGATTGTCATTCCCGTATTTTCGTGGTCCTCAACAAAAAGCAGGTGGAAGGAGACCTTATAATATATCTCTCTATTCTGAATAGTGAACATTTTTCATAACACCCTTTTGTCAATTTGAAAAGGTTGAAGATACCAGAGGGGAAATCCGAATCCGTAAATGGAAGGACAGTTAATACAATGACAAAAAGCCGAACAATGATCTACTCAGAAAGCTAAAGGTCGAGCAACACTAATCTCATTAATACATAGTGAACCATTAAAGGTTTATCATAAATTAACATCATAACCTAAAACCTAGCCCTAACCGGCATCTGTTATGACCTAAAACCTAGCCCTAACCGGCATCTGTTATGACCTAAAACCTAGCCCTAACCGGCATCTGTTATGACCTAAAACCTAGCCCTAACCGGCATCTGTTATGACCTAAAACCTTGCCCTAACCGGCATCTGTTATACCAAAAACCTAGCCCTAACCGGCATCTGTTATGACCTAAAACCTAGCCCTAACCGGAATCTGTTATGACCTAAAACCTAGCCCTAACCGGCATCTGTTATACCTAAAACATAGGCCTAACCGGCATCTGTTATGACCTAAAACCTAGCCCTAACCGGCATCTGTTATGACCTAAAACCTAGCCCTAACCGGCATCTTTTATGACCTAAAACCTAGCCCTAACCGGCATCTGTTATGACCTAAAACCTAGCCCTAACCGGCATCTGTTATGACCTAAAACCTAGCCCTAACCCGCATCTGCTATGACCTAAAACCTAGCCCTAACCGGCATCTGTCATGACCTAAAACCTAGCCCTAATCGGCATCTGTCATGACCTAAAACCTAGCCCTAACCGGTATCTGTTATGACCTAAAACCTAGCCTTAACCGGCATCTGTTATGACCTAAAACCTAGCCCTAACCGGCATCTGTTATACCTAAAACCTAGCCCTAACCGGCATCTGTTATGACCTAAAACCTAGCCCTAACCGGCATCTGTTATGACCTAAAACCTAGCCCTAACCCGCATCTGCTATGACCTAAAACATAGCCCTAACCGGCATCTGTTATGACCTAAAACCTAGCCCTAACCGGCATCTGTTATGACCTAAAACCTAGCCCTAACCAGCATCTGTTATACCTAAAACCTTGCCCTAACCGGCATCTGTTATGACCTAAAACCTAGCCCTAACCGGCATCTGTTATGACCTAAAAGATAGCCCTAACCGGCATCTGTCATGACCTAAAACCTAGCCCTAATCGCATCTGTTATGACCTAAAACCTAACCATAACCGGCATCTGTCATGACCTAAAACCTAGCCCTAACAGGCATCTGTCATGACCTAAAACCTAGCCCTAACAGGCATCTGTCATGACCTAAAACCTAGCCCTAACAGGCATCTTTCATGACCTAAAACCTAGCCCTAACCGGCATCTGTCATGACCTAAAACCTAGCTCTAACTGGCATCTGTTATGACCTAAAACCTAGCCCTAACCGGCATTTGTTATGACCTAAAACCTAGCCCTAACAGGCATCTGTTATGACCTAAAACCTAGCCCTAACCGGCATCTGTTATGATCTAAAACCTAGCCCTAACCGGCATCTGTTATGACCTAAAACCTAGCCCTAACCGGCATCTGTTATGACCTAAACACTAGCCCTAACAGGCATCTGTTATGACCTAAAACCTAGCCCTAACTGGCATCTGTTATGACCTAAGACCTAGCCCTAACAGGCATCTGTTATGACCTAAAACCTAGCCCTAACCGGCATCTGTTATGACCTAAAACCTATCCCTAACAGGCATCTGTTATGACCTAAAACCTAGCCCTAACCGGCATCTGTTATGACCTAAAACCTAGCCCTAACAGGCATCTGTTATGACCTAAAACCTAGCCCTAACCCGCATCTGTTATGACCTAAAACCTAGCCCTAACCGGCATCTGTTATGACCTAAAACCTAGCCCTAACCGGCATCTGTCATGACCTAAAACCTAGCCCTAACCGACATCTGTTATGACCTAAAACCTAGCCCTAACCGGCATCTGTTATGACCTAAAACCTAGCCCTAACCGGCATCTGTTATGACCTAAAACCTAGCCCTTACCGGCATCTGTTATGACCTAAAACCTAGCCCTAACCGGCATCTGTTATGACCTAAAACCTAGCCCTAACCGGCATCTGTTATGAAGGATATAATTCGATTCAGCTCAAATTGTTATCAGCGTCTCACCTTATGCATACATAGATAAATTAACAAGAAAAACAATTAAACATGTTATATACAGATTTATGAGAGATGACACAAACAAGTACATGCAGGCACTATAAATATTACTACGCAAATTAAATAATATATTTGATGCAAATCTTACCTCTTTACATATACAATGTACAGGTACAAACAAGTAAATTTAGTGTTTGTTAGTTTATATGTAATTTTAGTTTCATTATACATATATTATAGATTAGCAAACAAACATACATGAACTTTTGAACATTTGGTTTACAGGTGATAAACTCTCAAAATAAAATACAGGTAAGAAAAAGTAATTCAGTCCAATAGTTCAACTCGTTTTGTTCAATAGATAGGAATCTGGATTTCCCAGTCACACTCAATAGAACGGAACAAGTGTTTTGTACGCGTTTGTAAGATTGGGAAATCCAAATGTAAATGGGTTTCCAAGTGCCCTATTACTATTATATATGGTAGATTGATTTCCATCTACCTCTGCAATCAGTGTATCACATGGCTAAGGAAACCACCACTTAACTATAAAGGGGGAGGAGTGTATACCTCGTCCGCTAGGCCTTGGATACATTAAGATTTACCAATGTACGTCCGTGTGCAAGTCCAGAATCGGGGTTCCGTTCAATTACTTAAGCTCATAAGACCAAGTTCGATTTCGAACTTTACGATTTTTCCGTTCCGGAGTTATGCACCTTTGTTTTCCGAGCAATACATGTTTACTTTAGCTGAAAGCGAGGGCATGCATGTCATATGTACACATTTTTCCATTTTTGTTTTCATTTCCGAAGCCGAATTGTATAGAAAATATATCTTACCATGAAAAATACATACACAAAAATAAATAAATAAAATAGGTAATCTTAGCATGCAGTTTGCAAGAATTAATTTAGGAAAAATTGTAAAACATTACAGATTTTTCATATTATACTAAAAAAAGGAATCTGATTTAGTTTCGCGTTTTAGGAGTACAATTACCGCAGATGATGATATGGTGGATGTACATTTGTATACTAAAATATGACTCGCTTTCTTGACCATTTATAATAATATTTGTCCCTCTCCTATAAAAGTGTGATACATAATTCTTAATTAACCGGAATGACCCTTCTAGCCTTTGTGGGTCGATCATTTTATTTTTTACAATAATTTACGATGACGAAGTTATGTGACTCATGTTGACAAAATTATACTTAGTGGGTATGTAATTATATACTCACACAGGTCAGAAATGTAATGTATGGCTGCACATGCTTATAACTAAGCAACACCTGAGAAAAACCCTCATTTAATTTTCCTAAATATTATTGATAGGATGGCGTCTTACAAAATATCCGTCAAAACTGGAGACAAAAAAGGAGCTGGGACAGATGCAAATGTCTACATCATATTGCACGGAACAGGAACAAAAACTGATTCCTACAATCTCGACACTTTCTTCAAGAATGACTTCGAGGCTGGAAACATTGACGATTACGCTGTCACTTCAGCAATCAACATACCGGAAGTACAGAGAATCGAACTGTGGAGAGATAGTTGGGGTTTGTTCAGCAATTGGTATTTAGAATGGATCGAAGTTACAAGTCTATCTTCAAAAATCACGTCAATATTTCCCGTTATGAAATGGATCAAAGAAGACCATCGTTATTTCTTCAAACAT
>MJUT01011097.1:109289-120556 GCA_002080005.1 Gigantidas platifrons | reverse complement strand
TTAAGATGGAATAACACGATCTCCACCGGGGATTTACTCAGAAGTTTTAGAATTGTAGGCAGCTCCTGTTCCACTAGTTTAAAATCTACAGTTATTTCGATTAGAACAAAATAATATTTGTAAATAGTGTCATTTTAATTTGAACTAAAAAATGTCAGGCAAATTAAATGTCTGAAGTGCACTACAAGTCTCTTCCGTCTACATGTTTAATTAAAGTGGTTTAATTTCAATTTATTAAGCAAACTTATTAAGCTAATAATTCGCTTTTAGGACGATACCGGAGGTCCATTGGCCTGCAAAAATAGTATGGGGCAGTATGATCTTGTAGGTAAATATTGTATTATATAGTAAGGGACCGTATAATCTACATGGTCTCACGACAAAGGGTTGTGACGAACGAAACAAGAGCGCAAAATTAACCGCAGTGTGTGACGTAAATGAACTCATCGTATTTAAACAACGCCAGGCTCGTTTTATGTAGAGAAGAAGTTGCAGCATCTTCTTATGAGCATTGAGAAAAGGCTTCTGTCGAGTGGTCATCGTAAATAAATCAATCAATCTACATTATTACCAGTTACAGTACAACAATCAAAACCATACTTCTGTCAAATCTTAAACCTCTAAACTCACCAATGTACACAAGAGTGATGTTCATTGCTTTTCATACAAAGACAAAGTGATTGTTATCCTATAGTTAGGGATCGAACTTGTGTTTTCCGCCAGAGGAGTGTTCTATCAACAGGAATATGGAAAACAAACCACTGATAGATATGTTTATAATTTTCTACTATCGTACTGTGTTAATAATGTTAGCTAATTAATACGTTTAGCATATGTTCTCAAAATATGTGTGTTCATTGTTGATCACCTATTCTTGTTCTTGTTGTAATTTAATTTAAACATATTTTATTGTCTAAATAATGACAAAAGGATCAGACACAAGTTTTTCAACTTAGTATTGTCTTCTCTTGTTGTAGGTATAGTAAGTTGGGGTTTTGGATGTGCCCTCGAAGGCTTTCCAGCAGTTTATACAGATGTTCATAAATATCTTGATTGGATTAGCACTGAAACGAAAAACTAGAAAAAAGTTTTTAAAATTCAGAATAAAAAAACATTGTTCAAGCATTTCTTCAAAACTGAGAAAGGATGAACGTATGTTATACATGTATATTGTTTTCATTTATATTTGTCAGCCTTGCATTGTATTTGATAAAAACGTAGATTTTTTATTTCGATGCCACGAAACGAATCTGGGGTTAGCTTGTAAAGTTGTAAATTAGAATATTCAGAGAAACACTATTACCTTTATTGCATTGATAAATGAAAATACTTAATGTTTGCAAAATCTAAGGAATAAATGTAACATGTATAAACTATTATTTCGAACAGCTTCCACTGCCTTTAATAGAACATGACAAGTGACGTCATGTTCTACAGCGAGTGGTTGTTTGTAAATGTAAAGAGAAGTATTTGAGTTATATTCATGACGAACATGACAAGTGACGTCATGTTCTACAGCGAGTGGTTATTTGTTAATCTGAAGAGAAGTATTTGAGTTATATTCATTACGAACATGGCAAGTGACGTGATGTTCTACAGCGAGTGGTTGTTTGTTAATCTGAAGAGAAGTATTTGAGTTATATTCATGACGAACATGGCAAATGACGTCATGTTCTACAGCGAGTGGTTGTTTGTTAATGTAAATAGAAGTATTTGAGTTATATTCATGACGAACATGGCAAATGACGTCATGTTCTACAGCGAGTGGTTGTTTGTTAATGTGAAGAGAAGTATTTGAGTTATATTCATGACGAACATGGCAAGTGACGTCATGTTCTACAGCGAGTGGTTGTTTGTTAATGTAAAGAGAAGTATTTGAGTTATATTCATGACGAACATGGCAAGTGACGTCATGTTCTACAGCGAGTGGTTGTTTGTTAATGTAAAGAGAAGTATTTGAGTTATATTCATGACGAACATGGCAAGTGACGGCATGTTCTACAGCGAGTGGTTGTTTGTTAATGTAAAGAGAACTATTTGAGTTATATTCATGACGAACATCAAATAAGAATGTAGGTAAAAAAAATACAGTCATTTTGTTTTTGTTTTTATGTTGTTTTGTTTTGTCTTTGTTTTGGCCTTGTTTTGTTTTTGTTTTGTTTTGTTTTTGTTTTTGTTTTTGATTTGTTTTGTTTTGTTTTGTTGTTGTATTGTTTTTGCTTTGTTTTGTTTTTGCTTTTACTTTGTTTTGTTTTGTTTTGTTTTTTTTTGCTTTTGCTTTGTTTTCTTTTCGCTTTGTTTTGTTTTTGTTTTGTTTTTGCTTTGTTTTGTTGTCTTGTTTTGTGTCGTTTTTCTTTTCGTTTTTTTGGTCTGTTTTCTTTTCGCTATCTCATTACAAATGAAGTACACATGATTTCAGTATTCTTATGATAGATCATGTCATTTTAATATGCTTTGCTAATAATAATAAAGATCGCCGTGTGCACTAGATTTAATATCTACGTTTTTATTGCTATCGCTGGGTCGATACCTCTGCTAGGGGGTTATTAGTCACGAAGGGTATCATCACCTCTTTTAACAGTGTTTCGACTCATACACGTCTTATTATATATATTTATTGTTAAAACTAACCATTCTTAAATACCCTAATAATAAGTAATTATTATTGCTAAATCTATGGTTCTCCTCCCTCAGACATGTAACCTCAGCAGATTTTAACTATCCTGTTTAAGGTCTTTGGTTTTATTACTCCCAAATCTTTAAATCATTTGTCTTTCCAGGAAGGCGTCGTGCTCACTAAATGTTTTAAATGCCCTGTCGAAGCAGCACACATTTCGTAAGAGTATTCTAAAGCTAATAGTAGCCTCTGTCTGTATGTAATCCTCATGAAATAAATAAAGAATTAAATTAAATTAAATTAAATTAAATTAAATTAAATTAAATTAAATTAAATTAAAGAATATTATTATGTAATATAGCCTTCCTGACTACTAGCTAAGACGTCGGAATTTGTTGGTTACAAACAAATTATAACTGACATCTAACATAATTCTGATCAATTAATCATATTAAGCATCTAAAGAAGTTATTGGTCTTCGTACGAGACAAGATAAAATAGGTCATTGGTGTGTTGTGATTAAATATTGAATATAAAGATGCAATATCATATGGAATGAAACATGAATGTACTGATTTCATTGTCAATAGGACATACTGCTCTATTGTGCTGCCAAATAAACACTATATAATACAGAAGTTGGAATCAAAAAAGGACAATCCAGATAAACTGCTAAACGAATAAAAACACAAAACAATATGTGTTGAACACCACTGTACGCAATCAACCACAAATAATGTAATTGGACAAACACGTACCGAACATTGTTTTAAAGCGGAAATCATAAAGAACAACACAACACGAAACTCAGAACGTAAAGACACATAATAGGATAACAGTCACATTTACAATAAGATCTACACAACGAATCTTTCACTCTAGGTAATGTTTCTCTTTTATACATGAAAACAGAACGGGATTGTCTGATTTTACCATTGATTTTATAAGAGTTATTGCTCTTTGTACGCAACAAATGTTTTATGTATTGTCTGTGTATTTTCATGGTAGCTAACACAATTCTTAAAGATATCAAAGGGGTAACCAGAAATAATAAATTGAGGTGAGTGAGATAATACAATGACCAACACAACGCTCCAATAATAACACAATATGCAACACAGAGAACATAAGATGAAGCAGTACGAACCTTACTTACAAGAAAGGTTGATATTATGTGCTTCGGCAGAATAAACAGATCCTGCTCCACGGGCAGAATAAACAGATCCTGCTCCACTGAAACCTCACTTACAAGCAAGGTTGATAGTGTGTGCTTCGGCAGAATAAACAGATCCTGCTCCACTGAAACCTCACTTACAAGAAAGGTTGATATTATGTGCTTCGGCAGAATAAACAGATCCTGCTCCACTGAAACCTCACTTACAAGCAAGGTTGATAGTGTGTGCTTCGGAAGAATAGACAGATCCTGCTCCACGGGAAGAATAAACATATCCTGCTCCACGGGCAGAATAAACATATCCTGCTCCACGGGCAGAATAAACATATCCTGCTCCACGGGCAGAATAAACATGTCCTGCTCCACGGGCAGAATAAACAGATCCTGCTCCACGGGCAGAATAAACATATCCTGCTCCACGGGCAGAATAAACAGATCCTGCTCCACGGGCAGAATAAACATATCCTGCTCCACGGGAAGAATAAACATATCCTGCTCCACGGGCAGAATAAACAGATCCTGCTCCACGGGAAGAATAAACAGATCCTGCTCCACGGGCAGAATAAACATGCCCTGCTCCACGGGCAGAATAAACAGATCCTGCTCCTCGGGAAGAATAAACATATCCTGCTCCACGGGCAGAATAAACAGATCCTGCTCCACGGGCAGAATAAACATGTCCTGCTCCACGGGCAGAATAAACAGATCCTGCTCCTCGGGAAGAATAAACATATCCTGTTCCACGGGCAGAATAAACAGATCCTGCTCCACGGGCAGAATAAACATATCCTGCTCCACGGGCAGAATAAACAGATCCTGCTCCACGGGCAGAATAAACAGATCCTGCTCCACGGGCAGAATAAACAGATCCTGCTCCACGGACATATTGTAAGACACCCCAGTACAGTATAATAGTAAAGTGACTTTGTGAAAAAAAGGCGTCTAATTAAGGATTTTAGTGCACCAATCTAGTGTGTTCTAATCTAATTTTGTCACCTTTTCTCGAAATATGATATTTTGAAAAGAAGTCTCAATAGTTTAAATTACTATTACTTGATATTTGTATCAAGAATTAACACGATTTTCATTTTATATGCTTTTTATGACATTTTTATTCATACTTATGAAATTAAGCGCAATTTTTGTAAATAAAAATATGTTTTATCGTATTACCTCCCTTCGTGTTTAACATCGATTTAGAAAAAATGTGACCATTTCTAACTTTTACGAACAGTCAATTCGTAAAGCCCTAAATGCTTTCGAATGATATGAACTTTAGCCGTGTGTTAGATAGGTGCATTAAAATCTTACAAATGTGTGAAAAATCACTCTACTATAAGTCAATAAATACTAATACCTATAATAAACAATCCCCCCCGCTCGGTTTAGAGACGAACCTAGCATCATTTTGACAAGGACATTGTAGCGAGCATCATAAAGCGGAACTAAGAACGTGAATACAAGTAATTGGTCAAAATGAACAAGAAGCAAACAGAAACCCGGATGAAGTCGGATTTTACGGGAGGATAAGCAGATGTTATTCTTGTTAAAAATCAGTTGATAAGTTAGATGTCACGACCGATCAAATAAAAGGATATAACAAATAGAAAAAATACTGGTCATCTTTGACCAAGATATCCCGTTAACCAAGTCACGATTGCAACCATCACTATTTCGAAATGATTATATTAACTTTAGTACAATGACCATTTTGTTCTTTAGCTTCATTTGTTAACCACAATTATTAAAAGAAAGCTTAAACAGTGATAGTCAACAATTCCACTATTATTAAACGAACAATCATCTCTCACTTAAACTAATTCAACAAGAAAACCCATAACATATGGCGTGGAAATCCAGATCCTGTTTCAGGACTGGAATAAAAAAAAGGTGACCAGTAAAACCTGAAAATGGGTTCCCACTCCTCCCCTCTAGATAACTGGGTTTCCAAATGCAATACATATATAAACACATGATAAAAACGGGACAGATCCGCTTCCACATATTCTTAGAAAATTGAATGACATCATAAGTTTTACACGGACAGTACAATAGCAGGAAATATGCATTACGCAAACCATGAGAGTTCGGAACGCAAAACATGGCATATCGTATCATCGGAGACAAATATACTCCATGTGCAGGTGTCATTATATATAATACACTCCGACAAAAGTTAAGCACTACCCTATATTTTTATCGATATATTGTTTTACATCAGTACTGTTAAAACAATGAAATCGATATCACCATTTTTCTTACACTTCTTAAACGACAACACCAAGGGCTCTAAAATTACCAATCTACGAAGTATTTATCATCTCAAAGACGTGACTATGACGTGGCAAAAATGGGGTTCAAAACAGGCGCTGGAAAAACGTAGAACCAATTTGTCTTTGATGGAAGTTTTTAACATTGCATTAAAATGCAAAGTCTTCAGATTTTAAGAACTTTTAAATGCATCTATTGTGCGTATGTGTAAGGCATAAAAATCATTAACGAGTATATCCACCGCGTTTATTGTGAAGTTCTGTAACACACCTCGTCATGTTTCGCACAAGACGCCTAAGCCGTTCTTCGGGGAACTGTTGCCACTCCTGTAAGATAGCAGTTCTTAATTCGTCAATATTTTGACATTTTGGATTGCGTTGTTTATTTTTTTGGCCACTAAAGTCCCATATATGCTCTATAGGATTCATGTCTGGCGATATCGCAGGCCATGGAATTGTCTGAACAGCCTCTTGCTGTAAAAAATGTTGTACAATTCGGGCTCTATGTGGCCTAGCGTTGTCGTCCATGAACATTGGCCTGTCAGCCAACGCATGATTGTCGAAATGGGGGACTACGCGTGAAGCGAGCACATTGTCACGGTATTTTTGGCCTGTCAGATTACCATCAAGAACGTACAAGTCCAACTTACATTCAAAGGAAAAACAACCCCAGACAGTTACACCCCCACCTCCAAAAGCAGTTGTGCCCAAAATGAGGTTGTCCTGAAATGAAGTGTTTCGTTGGCGCCAAGCCCTTGCACGACCGTCGGAAGGGCGTAACAAAAAACGACTTTCATCAGACCAGTGGATCCGTCTCCATGTGCGAATAGTCCACCCCAAATTATCATGTGGCCAGTCAAATCGAGCATGGCGATGACGTAATGACAACTGTGGACGTTTTATGGGTCGTCTCGCTCGCATTCCCTGATGGTGGAGGCGTCTGATTACAGTGCGTGTGCTAATGTGACCTCCAAACACTAAATTACCACGAAGTGCACCAGCTGTACTGAACGGCGGTTGCCGCGCCCGTCTGGATATGAGCCGGTCCTCTCTCGGCGTCGTTTTGCGAGGTCTATCTGCACGTGGACGGTCAGTAACATTCTCCCTTTGACGAAAACGCTGCATCAGTCGTACAATGATGGAATTGTTAACCCTGAAGTGGTCTGCCGCCCTTCTATGGCTAAAACCACCGTTATGCATGCCAACAGCTTGTCACCTTTCTGGTATGGTTAATTTTCGCCGCACCATACCAAACCAATAGAAAATGAAACTTAAAACTCTAAAAAAAAACAGCTTTCGTTCGCAAACACAAATGTTGAAAAGTACACGTGGCACTTTACACACCCTGTCATATACACATAAATAAAAATCTATCAATAACCTGTTCCACAGGTAAGTAAGTATGTGTGTACAGGTAACGAAAACAGCAACCGATTTGAAATAAGTTCATTATTAGAAGATATATTATTGAAACAAGTCAGGTGGTGCTTAACTTTTGTCGGACTGTATATATAAATGGAAAGTCCACAATGGGAAAATTGAGAACATCTCTCTAGTCGTATATATTTGTAGCGACTTGATACACTAGGTCATACAGGCATTCTTGATACACTAGGTCATACAGGCATTCGTACACATTGCTAGTGAGTTTATGGTTCTTGTTTAACACCCAATGATCAATTTGTTCAGCCATACCATGACGAGAATAAGTTATATTTAATGAAATGCTGATAATTATGTCTGCTTTGTACTAAATCAATAGGCTTAATTGGATATTAATAGTGCTAGATCACTGTAACAACAACACTGTAACAACAACACTGTAACAACAACCAAATAAAGTCAACGATCGTGTATTTGTGTCGTAAGGGTATCGATTTTCCCTTTTTCTATGAATTTGATATTTGATTTTGTAATTGTTCCGATGGTGTTGTGTTGTATTTTTAGTTTTCCTTTATTTTGTTATTACCCTTATTTATACTATTTTAATATATTCGATTTTAATAGAGAACAGGATTCTGTGTTGTATGGAGAAAATCTTGAGGAAAAAAAAAGAAATTTAGACCAATACACTATTAATACAAGTCATATATGACGATGTGTTGGCATTCACTACATGCAGCGCTATTTTCACTAAGCTTTACACCAAGCTTTAACGTGTAGTCATTTTGAACTACAGCGAATCAGCGTAAGACTTTTTTTAAAACCTTTCTGATATCGGTGCGCTTTCTTGATATGCCGTTATTAGGAGGGTAAGTTTAAATCTCATCTAACGATTTAGACCCGCCATAATTTTGTGTCTATCCTAATTCATTTTGCATGTTTTGCTCCGTTTTGTAATTTTAGTAGAGGCTCATGATATGGCGGTGGATTATAGTGTTGACTGTGTAATTGTAAATACAAAAAACTATAATGAATAAAAATAAATAAGACCAATAAATTATCTCCATGGGTATGTGTCTAGAAATCTAAAATATTGACTTGGGTATCAGAGCGTGAAGAAATATCAATAGTGTTGCACGTGTAGGTGAGTGGTCGGTAATGAACATCTGCTAAGATCGTCCAGACCCAAACAAGTTAAACTAAGATCGTCCAGACCCAAACATTATTGAAACAAGTCAAACTATATATTAAAGTCTTCCTTACAATTATGACATCCAATAATAAATCTATTGCTATTCTTAAATGGACCTAATTTCCTCAGAGGATATACCCTATTTCATTTGATATATATATCGAAGAATTAAGTGCAGTTGCACTACACATGATAATTATGTCTGTTAAATTGGGGTCAACATAGAATAAAGACAGCTCTAATTTTTATGTGTAACAAGTATGATTATGTCTAATGCTAAATAACTTCATGTGTTATATGGTCTACGGCATTCGTTAAATAACTTCATGTGTTATATGGTCTACGGCATTCGTTAATTTTACAGCTCTAATTGTATGTGTAACAAGTATGATTATGTCTAATGTAAATAACTTCATGTGTTATATGGTCTACGGCATTCGTTAAATAACTTCATGTGTTATATGGTCTACGGCATTCGTTAATTTTACAGCTCTAATTGTATGTGTAACAAGTATCATTATGTCTAATGCTAAATAACTTCAAGTGTTATATGGCCTACGGCATTCGTTAAATAACTTCATGTGTTATATGGCCTACGGCATTCGTTAATTTTAAAATTATCATGCACTTATAAGGAAACACATTTGTCAATGTGACCGTCTACTGATAAGACTTTCAGTATTTGAGGACAAATCAGGAAGAGAAGGTTTACAAGATGAGGTCATTTATATTAATATGTGTAATTTCTGCTGTTTTCGGCGGTAAGCTGTAGTTATTGTATTCATTATGAACAAATGTATGTATATAACACCTGTAGCTCTAGGGAATGACTCTGGTTGCCATAGTATATTGTAATAAGCCAAACAGTTAGGAAGTAGATAATCATATGTTTAACAGCGTGTCATAGGTTAGGTGAATCCGGTCCTAATTAACATCTCAAATATTTAAATTCATAATATGATAGAGTTTGGATTTATTAATGATGTTCTTTTTGTATATTAATTATCGAAACTTTCAAACTGAATTCTACACAAAAGAGCTGAAACAACAGAAACAGCTTCCTCTACCTCATTTCTTGACATTTACCTCAAAATTGACAAATAACTGTGAACGAACATTCTCTGCTATGACTATTTCAATCCAACAATCATAAAACTCATCCAGTAGACTTCTGGTTGCAGTTTAAATTCTGATTTATTTCAAGGTAGCCGTACGAATCTTCTGAGTACTAGACTATTTTAAAGTCATAATTTTAAGAAAGAACCGTCTCATTTAATTTTTCAAGACATTTTTTGGAAGATATCAACACCTTGTCGAAATGTTTTCTGCCATTTGCGTACAGATGACGGGAGACGGTTTTGCCGATTAAACTGTAGTTCAAAATTTACCATTGTTTCCTTATTATATCATTCATGTACCATGACCTTGTAAACTATCTTAAATTTAATTAAACTTTAGTGCAATGTTCACCATTGTTTCATTATTATGTCATGATCTTGTACACTATCTTATATTTAAATGATTGTTAAGACACTCGGTTATCTTTTACAGAAACTAATATTATACATATGTGACAACTCCTGTGTCACGAAGATGACATATATTAAGATTAGGGATCAGAGTTCTAAGTAACAAGA
The DNA here is from genome assembly GCA_002080005.1 of Gigantidas platifrons. Classification (NCBI taxonomy): domain Eukaryota; kingdom Metazoa; phylum Mollusca; class Bivalvia; order Mytilida; family Modiolidae; genus Gigantidas; species Gigantidas platifrons. The sequence continues at coordinate 110,283 of MJUT01011097.1, read as the reverse complement.
CAAAACAATCTAATTTAAATTATAGCTGTGTTAAATTTGAGTGTATCACTAACGATTTTCTTTTTCTAAAAGATTTTTAAAATACAAATATAAATATATATTTGCGGGTGGAAAGTGTTAATAAACATATGGGTTATTTATTTATTTTATTTTATTTTATTTTATTTTTTTCTAAATAATAGTAAAATGCATGTCCATAGATTTCGTTTTTATTATAACAGATTGAATGTTTGACTTTGTACATATTTATATTAAAGTTTAAGGTTTACCCCTCGATGGTAAAAATTATACAGGTCACAAAACCTATAAAATTCAACAAGGTTTTAATAGTGGTTAAGTTGAAGTTATCACTCCGAAAGTTTTACAGTCGCCATCGTGACTTTGTTAATCTTTACGGAGTATCTGTGTCACAAATGAAAACGGTCATTTCCTCATTCATGACTTATCACCAGGTTTGTAAAAAGAGAAACACGACAACTGTCACATGCGACCAGGAACTGCTAACCCTCCGGGGCACCTCAGATCACCCCGGTTTTAAGTGGGGTTCGTGTTACTCGATCTTTAGTTTCATGTGTAATGTTTTGTAGATCGTTTTTGTCCTTTTCCTCCTTTTACTTTTGACCATTGTATTGTCCGTCCTTCTTTGATTGAAGGCTTCTGATTACCTTTTTGGTATCTTTTGGTCATTGTATTGTCTGTACTTCTTTGATTGACGGCTTCTGGTTACCTTTTTGGTATCTTTTGGTCACTGTATTGTCTGTACTTCTTTGATTGACGGCTTCTGGTTACCTTTTTGGTATCTTTTGTCCATTGTATTGTCTGCATCTTTGATTGACGGCTTCTGATTACCTTTTTGGTATCTTTTGGTCATTGTATTGTCTGTACTTCTTTGATTGACAGCTTCTGATTACCTTTTTGGTATCTATTGTCCATTGTATTGTCTGTACTTCTTTGATTGACGGCTTCTGATTACCTTTTTGGTATCTTTTGGTCA